>PVJH01007677.1:0-55740 GCA_004026705.1 Nesogale talazaci
CTGGATTTCCCAGAATTCCCAGGAGAAAGCCATGCCCACACAGAGTTCTCATTGGCTATCTCCAGACTGACAGGCTAGACTCCACCCTTCCACTGCCAGTGCTGAAATTGACACGACTGCCACAGAGAGTGAGGTTTCTTTTCATGTACTTTGGACAGGTTGTCAAGAGAGACCATTCCCTGGAGGACGTGATTTTTGGGCAGCCCAAAAGAGGAAGGCCCTTTGTGACAACACAGAGTGACACAGTGGGTGCAATAATGACCTCAAGCTGAGGAATGATGGTGAGTGGAGAGCTGGAGAGAGCAGTGTTTCCTTCTGCTGTGTGAAAGAGTTGTAACAACCGCAACCACAACAACAACACCAAGAAGATATTATCATAATTTTGACCCCCTGTATTTTCCATTACATTCATGGATATATTGTACAAATATATTCGTTCATATATATTATATATATACTTGTTCTGTATATATGTCTAAGTATATACTCATAGAACACTGTTTTTGTAGGCTTGTGTATTTAACATTATTTACGTCTGTTGCCTTATAATCTCGTAAACTGCCCTCTGCCTCCACGATTTTTTTCCCCTAATTTCCCTCTTTTTGTGCCTTGCCTTCCCCTTCACCCAAGTGAGCTTTTGTCTGTCTTTCCTCTAGCCCAGCTGTCCATCCCATTTGGATTCACAGGGTCTGGGATAAACCTGGGCATTGGTAATTTTATCATATGGCCCAAGGCTTTCTAGCCGAGCAGCGGGAGTTCAGAGTCCTTAGTGTGTCCCCTGCCCTCTTGCAATGCCCTCCGGAGGCTGCAGAGCCTCCCCAGCCCTGAGGCACAACACCACCTCGGGTCACAAAAGCTCAAGCGGTCAGAGCCAGGAATCTGATCCAACTGCCTTGATTCCTAACCAAGGGTTTGTTCCACTTCATCTCCCCCCAACTGACTTCATGCCTGGCCAGGGCTCTGGAAACCAAAGTTGAAGTTGTGGCTTTCCTTTGAATCTGAGTGCCTCGGAGCCACCTCACTGCCTGAGGAAGTTCAGGAAGAAGGCGAGAAGGGAGAACTCCTTGCTTCAGTTTGCTCCAGATACGATGATGACAAGGACACCAGGGGCCCACTCCTACCTTCACCCTTTCTGCCCTCCTCCCCAGTCTGTCCCTTCCCACAGGTGGTCGCTCTGGGTGACCTCATGTTGTAACTTCACCCTGGCGATGATGAGAATATAATTGTGGATATGAAACATGTAAGGAAGAAAGGCGAGGCACAAAGCAGTCAAACAATGACTATTAAAGAGACTGGTGTGTTCTGAAACTTCTAGTTGGGAAACAGAATGAGCGAGCTCCTTGCAGCGGCCTTAAGACTACCGATAAGGGCTGAGCCCCGGTGGCATAAGTGGTTGAGTGTGGGACTGCAGCAGGCAGGCTTGGCGGTTCAAATCCAGCGGCAGCTCTTAGGAGCGGCACTGGGTAGCGCCCACCACCACCAGTCATGCCCACACACACACAAAAAAAGACTACCAATAACGTGAGTTGATCCCAGAGCTCACTATGATGGTAATTGGAAGTCAGCATGGAAGAAAGAGGACCTGGAACACAAAGTCTGGCTTTAAAGACCCCACTTCTGGCCACAGGAAATTCACCAGCCAGGTTGCCATTTAGAAGCAAATGTGAACCACTGTCTCAGAAATCAATCAACCAGATAAATTAAAAGTAAACTTTTTTTTTTTTTTTTTTTTACAATTTTTTACTATGTTTTCCTTTGCAACCATTTGTTTCTTTTGAGGGAGTCAGGGCCATTTCTGCATTCCGAGCAGGCGGCTAGTTTTCTTGATTGTGCTCTGTCACTTTCATTTGTGTCAGTATTTACATTTCAACAGAATGATGATTATCATCTAAAGAAGGGCACACTGTGTCTTCAAATGCACAAAAGCAATACACCAGCCAGGCTCTGCCCATGGTTGGCCCAAGGCTTGTAGGTGAGAACTGAGTTCAGAGCAGGGGGTTTCTGGCCCACACAACTCAGGTGTCTCCTTGGCCTGCCTGTTGCCAGGGCTTGTAAGTGGCCGTGATATGGAGTCAATTTCAAAAGGGGATCCCAGTTGAGGGAGGCTAGGAAAAGAGGCCTGGAAATCTTCCTGAAAAATCAGCTCATGAACACTCTGGGTCCCCACAAGTTTCCAACTCCAAGGTGCATGGCTTGTCAACTCCTTCGCAGCTAGCATGGGCGTTGTATCGGCATCCACCCATGTGGGAATGAAATAGTCATCAAAAGCACAGCTCTGACATGTGATCCCAGGGTGGAAAATGTTCTGCTCAGTGAAATAAGTCAAACCTGAACGGCTTCTGCTATATGTATGACCCTGTTTAAATACAATATTTAAGATATATAGAAACCAACCATTTCAGTAGTGATCAGAGGCATGAATGGGGAAACCCAAGCCCCAAACCAGTCAATTCTGACTCACAGCAATGCTACAAGGCTGAGGAGACCCCGACTGCACAGCTGGTTGGAGCAGACAGCCTCATCATCCTCTCTGGGTGGAGGTGGTGGATTCCAAGGGCTGGCCTTGGAGTTACCAACTTGATGATGAACCAACTATGTCAACAGGGCACCGCTGGAGTGCCACCTGGAGTGGGAAATTATTAGTTAATTTTACTATCTGGGGCGATGAAAAATTTGGGGGATGATGAGACAATTTTTGCAAATAGATAGTGGTGATGGTTGTGTGACAAGATGCATAGAATTAATGTCATTGAACTGTACACTTAAAATTGTACACTCAGAGAGAGTCATTTAAACCATTTTAAGTGTATCATTCAGTGACATTAATTATATTCATCGTAATACAACCATGACATATATGTATATATATAAATGAGAGTGATGTGTGTCTCTATATCTATATCTATCTATATCTATATATCTATACCTATATTAGGTATCAGGGCATTTAGTGTATACTTCACACTCTTGGCTCCCAAAATGTGACTAAGGCACATGCACACTTATCCAAAGTGGATGGAAGTGGATGGAAGACTATTATGTTCTCATTTTTTGCAATGTGATATTTTTAAGTCATTTAAAACGTATTTGTGTATGTATGGATTGTGATAAGAGTTGTATGAGCCCCCAATAAAATGATCTTAAAAACAAAATAAAATGTATGTTTGTTTCTACACATGGTATCGTTATCTTGTATGTACATGTAGTCTATGAGGGGTACCTCTCCCTCCCCCAAAATGAGGTTTTCAAAGTTATGAATTTAATTTTTTAAAATAAAATATATTTCTGACTTTCAAAGTTTTCTCCATCACGTTTAATACATTTGTCAAATATCTGATTCCATTCTTGGAAACACTTTTTAAACTCATCTGTCTGGATGGCTGACAGCACCTCCCTTGTTCTGTTTTTCCCTTCACCTCTTCTACATTGTCGAATTGCTGTCTTTCCATGTCCCCTTTCATTGGCAGAAACAGAAAGAAGTCACATGGAGCAAAGGTAGGTGAATCAGGTGGGTGGAGAAATAAAGGGATACTTGTTTTTTTTGCTCCAAACTGGCACAATGAGATGGCTACATGAGCAGGTGCATTGTGTCTGCCACAAATCAGACACTTTTTTTTGTCATGCATTTTTACACAATCTTTTCAAAAACTTTAAATAGAAAACTTGATTAACAGTCTGTTCTGATGGAACAAACTCCAAATGCACTACCCCCCTCATACCACATCCTTTTACTGGGGGCCAGGGGGACATACCTCTTGTACATATATGTATATGTGTGTATGTAATGTGGCACACATATACATACTCCATATACATTTATGTGCACACGTATATTTGCAAACTCATGTATATGTATAAATGTAGCTCTATATACACACCTGTGTACTAATACACATGCATTGAGCACATAAAGTTCTAAGGTGCTGTCCGAGATGTGCTCGAAACTTCTACATTGCTGTAGAAATACCAGGCCCCAAAGTGCCCCAGGTGGCTTCCCTGTCACTGCAGATCTCATGTTCCTCTGCTCTGCCAGAGGCTTGTTGTCAAGATTAGTTAATATTTGCAAAATGCTTTGAAGGACAGGCTATCTTAACCTCCTAACCTTGCCGTGCCTGTTATGGAGGAACTCGGGCCCCAGAAAGACTTCACCTGTGGCCTCATCAGCAGAATCTCAAAGCAAAGAAGCCCCCTTTTCGTCCAGGGGACCGAGTGGGTGGGGGCAGGGGGCAGGTAGGGAGATCTGAATTTCTCTTTCCTGAAATTCTTTTAGCAGTTGGCAGGAAAGAGACCCCCGTAGGCGTCTCACAGGACAGATTTCTGTTTAGGCTGAGGAAGCAAGGATCCAGCCAAAAGCCAGGAGGAGACTCATGTTCTTGGGTTAAAGATAAACTGAAAAGGTATTTTAAGACCTAGCTGTTGGTCCAGTGGGAACAATAGATAAATTACAAGCCTGGGGATTAAGCCAACTTCATTTCTGATTAGTTTTGTTTGGAAACTAGAATGACATAAAAACTGGCAAACAGTTATAAACTTGAGAAAAGATTGTCAAGAAAATCTTCACTTTCCTCTTTTAAAGGGAAAACACCCCAGAAGACAAAGAACGGTAGTTCTAAAGACACGGATGAGTAAGTAAGCAGATATCAGTCTGTCTGTCCTCGCTGCATGGTGAAAATGAACAGAGGGAATATTAGTCTTTGTGATCGACCATACTTTACTCATTTGGGCTGTCTTTTGTCAGTTACAGATGGATCGATTCTTATTTCTTCGCGCTATTAGATTCTGTGGCGTTGGTTCCCACCCTCACAACAAAAAGAAACACTTCCTGGTCATGAGCCAGGCTTGACATGGTTCTTGTGTTTAAGCCGGTTGGTGCAGCCCCTGTGTCACTCCATCTCATCGAGGGCCTTCCCTTCTGTTGGTTGCCCCTCTATTTTACCAAATGTGGTGTCCCTATCCAGAGACGGGTATCTCCTGGCGACCCGTCTGAAATGCCTGAGAGGAAGTCTTCTCATTCCTGCCTCTAAGGACCATTCTGGCTGTATCCCTTCAAAGAAAGATCGACGTGTTCTTTTCAAGCTCAGCATATTCTTTGCCAACATCATCATTCAAATGCATAGATTTTTATTCAGAATTCCCCCTTCAATGTACAAATTTCTTTAAATATAGGCAATTGAAAATACCATGACTTGGGTCAGGCACACCTTAGTTCTCAAAGTAACAGTCTTGCTTTTCAACATTTTGAAGTGGTCAACATTGTGAAGTACATTTACTCAATACAAGGTGATGTTTAATCTTTTTGGAAGGCTGTTTCCAGGAGGATGGACTATAGAATAAAGCAAGATGAAATCCTTGACAACTTCAGTCTTTTCTCTATCTATCTTGATGTTGTTCTTTGGTTCAGTTGTGAGGATTAAGAGAATTTTTTTTTACGTTAAGTTGTAATCCACACTGAAGACGGCAATCCTGGATCTTCATCAGCAAGTGTTTTATGTGCTCCTCATTGTCAGTAAGCAAGGTTATGTCATTGGCATAACACAGGTAGTTACTAAGCCTTCCTCCAATCCTGATGCCACATTCTTCTCCATACAATCCAGCTTCTATACAGGTTGGCTACATATAGTAAGGAGATACAATCCTGTCGCACACCTTTCTTAATTTTAAACCATGCAGTATTCTCTTGTTCTGTTTGTGCAGCTGCCTCTTGACACATGTGCAGGTTCCACATCAGCACAATGAAGTATTCTGGAATTTCCCTTCTTCTTAAGGATATATATAATGGGCTATGATCCACACAGTCAAATAAAGAGGAAAGAACAATGTGTTAGTCCAGGTAGACTAGAGAAACAAGTTCATGTTCACTGATATGTATATAAGAAAAAACTTTATATATAAGATAAACTAAATATTGAGAAAACATCTCAGCTAAGTCCATAAGTTCAATATTAGCCCATATATCTAATACTTATCTATAAATTCTTCTCCAGATACACACGATATATGCTGTGGTGCAGAGTGCAGAAAGATCACAGGTCAGTGGGTGGGAAGTCTTGTGGATGCAGTGGCAGTGTAAACATCTCAGTGCTGACATGGTCTCTACATGGCTCCCTTAGCTCAGGGCACTAGCAAAGCTCCATGTGTTTTGTCAGCAGAGAGGTCTCGCCGGGAGGGAGCTTGTGTTCCACCTCCACCAAGCTATTTATCTCCTTAGAACCTCCAATTGATGTCATCAAGCTACAACCTGATTGACGGGCCAAACTCCACCCTTTCACTCTCAAGTCCCAAATTGACACCAGATTGTCTAACTACCACAAATAGTATTTGGAAAATATAGTCTTGGTAATAGAAATGACACTAAAATGGAGATCCCAGGATAGAATTTTGCCAAATGAATAGCTTGTTTATGGCAAATAAATACCCTTTTTTCAACAACACAATAAACATCGACTTCTCTAGATGAGATACACAGAAATTGATTATATTTGAGGGAAGAGACAATGGAGAAGCTCAGTAAACCAAGCCAGGAGCTAGCTGTGGAACAGACCATCAATTGCTCATCTATAAATTCATGTTGAACTTCAAGAAATTGAAAACTACCCCACAAGAGCCAAAGTATGACCTTGAGTATATTCTACCTAAATTTCAGGAACACCCTGAAAACAGACTTGATGCATTAAACACCAATGACAGAAGACCTGGGATGATATCAAGCACATTGCTCATTAAGAAAAAAAAGTCATTAAAAAGATAGTAATGAGAGAAAATATCAACGTGGCTGTCAAAAGAGACTCGCTTGCATGTGAAAGTTGAATATTGAAGAAATCTGTTTTAGACAAAGTACAACCAGAATGCCCCTTAGAGGCAAAGTACATCTCACAGACTTTGGACAAGTTATCAGCAGGTGCCAGTGCTTGGAGAAGGACATTATGGTTAGTAAAGTAGATGGACAGCCAAAAAGAGGAAGGTCTTTGATGAAACCACCAGCTCAGTGGCAGAAATGGAAGCTTTCACCTCCTACCAAGAGTCTGTCTTTGTAGGCCACAGGGGCAGTCCTACCCTGTCCTACAGGGCCTCTGAGCATTAGAATTGACCCCATGGCCATGAGTGCATTATTGTAGATGACAATCTCCTCATTTCCTCTTGGAGTCTTTTTCTTTGGTCTTCAAGGACCCCACAGATTTTTACATTTGACTTTATAGACTGCTCTGTTGACAAAGTTTTCAATTAATTTCAGCAATTTTTAAATTGAATTTTGAGGCTTTCTGTGCAGAAGATTATTGCCATCGGCAAATAAAGGAGGTTTTTGTTTCTTCTGTGTCAATCTGGATGCCTATAATATCTTTTTGATGTCATTTTTCTCTAGCTAAGGCTTTCACATCTATATTAAATAAGACTGATGATAAAAGGAAATCTGTCTGGTTCCCATTTCAAGGGGGAGTATTTTACATTTTTCTCCATTAAATGAGATGCTAACTGTTCGTTTGGGATATATGACCGTACTATTTTGAAGAATTTCTGTGCTATTCCTATTTATGAAGTATTTTTCCTCAAGAATGAATGGTGCATTTTATCATATGCTTTTTCTGCATATGGTTCTTTTTCTTTTTAATATGGTAGATTACATTGATTGTTTTTCTAATATTGAACCATCCTTTTATGCCTGGCATGAATCCCATTTGATTATTAGGGATCATTTTAAATGCTTTGTTATATTTTATTGACTATTTTTCTTGTGTATGAAAATTTTGGTATCTATATTCATAAAGTGAATTGTTCTATAATTTTCAAATCTAGTGCTATTTTTGTTTGGCTAAGGTACCAGGGTTATAGCTTGCTTCATAAAATGAGTTTGGTAGTATATTTCCCTTTTCTATACTCTGCAATAGTTTAAGTAAGGTTGGTGCTAACGCTTTTCTAACTGATTGGTAGAATTTCTTGGCAAACCCATCTGATCTAGGACTTTTTGATGTTTGTAGATTTCTAATGACTAGATCTATTTCTTCTTCTGTTACAGGGATGTTGAGGTTTGCTGCACTATTCAAGGTTAATTTACATGGATAACGTGGGTCTAGACACTTATCGGTTTCTTCTACATTTTCAAGTTTGGGGGGGATACAATTTTTCATCCATGTAACTATTTTTCTATTTTAATTGCTTCTGTGGTGATACCCACTTTATTTCTGTTTCGTAATTTCTGCCTTGTCTTTATTACATTTGTCAGTAATTTATCAATTTTGTTCATTGTTTTGCAGAACTAATATTCTATCTTGTTGATACTTTATATTGTTTAAAATGTTCTGATTTAAGTCTGCTCTTATATTTATTATTCCCTTTCTTCTAGTTCCTGAGGGTTTTTTTTTCTGGTCTTGTTCTAATGTTCTAGAGGATGAGTTAAAGATGTTTATTGTCGATCTTTCTTCCTGTTTGATGTGTGCACGGACTGCTGTAAATTGTCACCTGAGTACTGCTTTTCCATGTCCCGGAGATTTTGTTCTCATTTTTTTCAAGGCATTTTTAGCAGTTGCATTTTAGTCCCTCAATTACCCAATGGTGTTTAAATAAGGTGCGTTTCCATCTGCATGCAATTGATTTGGGGGCATTGATCATTCTATGGCTGATAGTTTAAATGGGCTTTGTTGGATTTCCCCCCAACTCCCATGGCTGTAAATACTAAATAGACTGGATTTGTTCATCTGTTCACTAATTTGCCATCTTTTTTGAGCAATTGTTACATGCCAGGCACTTTTCTAGGTGCTGAAGATATAGCCAGGAACAAACTGACCTCCTTGCTCTTATTGAGATTATATTGTCACAGAAGGAAGTAGACAACAAATAAATAAAGGTATTAAAATATGTGACATGATGGCATGCATTATAAAGAAAAACAAAACATAATATTAGGAAGGGAGATACTGGATAGAAATCACTATTTAAAAAAAAACAATAGTTTTATTGACACTTCATCCACATAGCATACAATTCAATAGTTCAGTCTTATTGACTGAAGAATTGTCCAGTGTAAGATATGACAAAGTAATAATAACTTATAAATTATCAAGGGTTCATAAGGGAAGGGGGAGCAGGGAGGGAGAGGGGGAAATGAGGAGCTGATACCAAGGGCTCAAGAAGAAAGCAAATGTTTTGAGAATGATGATGGCAACTAATATACAAATGTGCTTGACAGAGTAGATGTATGTATGGATTGTGATCAAAGTTGTATGAGCGCCCAGTAAAGTGATAAAAAGAATTGTCCAATCACTACCACAATCATTTTTAGAATATTTTCTTCTTCCTTGTACTATTGTTATTTGTGTAAATATTTTATTTTCAATCGCAGCAAAAGTAGACACAACAAACCCTTTTCCAATTCAACAACTGCTACAGGTATCATTCAGTGTCATTGATTATAGTGTTCGAGTTGTACAACCATTATTGACAGCCTTTTCCAAATTATCCCACCACCACGAACATGAACTCAGTAACACCTAACCAAACATTCTTCCTCTTTCTTCCATGGAAACCATATGTCAAGTTTGACTCCTTTTCTTTTTTTTAATAGTTTCCTTGATATACTATTCACATGTGATACACTTCCATAGTTAAATTGCTTTCAAAGAGTCATGTACACATCGTCACAATAATTTTCAATGCCCTCTCCACTCTCCATCACCCCATTCCCAATAAACCATTGCATCACTTCTTGCCGGGAAACCTTGCAAGGAACATTTAAAAACAAACACAAAACAAAACAGAAAGAAAATAATGATATAGGGATAATTAGAATAATGAATATGAAAGAAGAGCCCATGGACACAATATTTTAAAAGCCAGAGAAGAAACTTCTGCCATGGAGCAATTGAGTAGAATTTGAGCCTAGACCAAATCAAATCAGGTTGGGTGCAGAAGGAGGTCCACTGACCAAGTGCCATCTTATACCAAGGTTTGATCCACCATACTCAAGTTCACAAGAACGTGTGTCTGATAGCACAGATGTCCGAGTCCCTCGCCCGTGCCTAATGGGGATCTGCAGGAGTCTCATCAGACTAGATCAGCTGCAGATGGATTTTTTGCTTCCTACGCTCCTCAATAGCCTTCTACGAATTGGACGTGCACAATTTAAGCTCTGATACTTTCCCCTTCATCATATGTGGACATCACTCTTTCATGCAGGGACTTTAGGGAAGGGATTACTGATAAAAGAATGTTTGGGAAAATAACCCAAGTCCTAGAGCAAACTAGTTGCTTAACAGGAGGAAGCGTATCCAAGGCAGGGACCTGAGCAAATGTGTGGTGGGAGAGGCTTTTCCAGCATCTTTGAGAACTAGGCAGGTAATCGTTGTGGCTGGGAGCATGGCAGGACCTGGAACTGGTTAGAGAGACACTGGAGCGCAGTGTGAAAAGACTATGGAAGTGAATGCAAGACTTTTGGCACTGCAAAGTTTTAAGCAGAAGAGGGTCATATATGTTTAACTTATTATCCTAAGATCTCTTTGTAGATATAAAAAAAGGAAAGGTTGATGCTGATAGCTCATGTTTCATGTTTCATGCCTTTGTACAAATTCAGGGGAAGGATGATGATGATCTTAATTAGGCTGGGAGATTTAAAGGTGCTAGGACATAGTTAGACGTATGAAGATAGCTGCTTGAGATACTGTTATTTTTCGGTGCTGTGAAATCATGGGGAGTCTAGGTATAACAGAACTAGACACTGCTCAACCCTGTATCATCTGTTCTTAGGTTTGAGCCCCTGATTTCAGCCACTGTCAATTCATCTCTTTGAGGCACTTCCTTTCTTTCACTCCTCTTGTACTTTATTCCAAGAAGGCAACTCTTCCACAGCTTGATTTCCAGTGCCTTTTGACTTGAGGTATTTTGACTTTTAATATCTTGGCACACTATCTGACAACATTCTCTTAGTATTTATTAGGTTTTCAGTATCTAGCAATGTTCCACCGCAACTCATAAGGTTTCAGTGGCTACTTCCTCAGAAGTGGACAGTTTATTCCTTCTTCTATGGTGTGTTCTTAGGCTGGGAGCTCCACTGAAACCTGATCACCTTGAGTGACCCTGTTGGTGTTTGAAATGCCAGTGGCATAGAGTCCAGTATCCCAACAACAAGCAAGCCCCCTCGGGATGACAGACTTACAGAGAAGGGGGTCTACGTTGCTTTTAAGATACAACCAGTTGGGCTGAGCCATGGTGGCATTAGTGGTTGAGTGCAGGACTGTGGCCCACAGGCTTGGCGGTTCAAATCCAGCGACCACCAGAGGCAGTGATGCTCCCCTCCCCCCAAAAAAGATACAACCTGTGAAAATCAATGCACAGTTAGATGACCCATGTGAAAGGGAGAAGGTGAAAGAAAGAAGGGAAATACAAAGGAATCTTGCCCTGAGCAGTTGCCAACACTGCGTCACTATTCAGTGAGACTGAGAAAAATCACAGGTAACACAAGCTGGTGCAGCAAGTAGGGTGTTCCAGTTTAGACACAAGAAGTTTGATTTGCTCAGTTAATATTCCAATAGGGATGCCAAGTAAGAAGATAGGTATATAAGACTAAACTTTAGAAGAGATGTTTAGAGCGGGCATAAATCTAACCAATTGCTGTTGTGTCCATTCTAACATATGGTGACGCTATTTGCAAGAGCCAAACTGTGCTCCATAAAGTTTTCAAGAGTTGATCTTCATAAGCATGTTGCTGGGTTTTTCTTTTGAAATATCTCTGGGGGGACTAGAACCTCGATGAGCAGATTTGTAGCTGAGAAACTTGTTAGCCCCACCCATGGACTCTAGATACAAATTTAGAGCCCTGCTGTGGAGGAAAGCAGAGAGAGAAAGCAGCAAAATGATTGAGAAGGAAGAGAAGATTCATGAGTGCTGGAAGTCCAGTGAAAGCGTGTTCCAGTTCTTTTGATATTTTGAATGAAATGAAGATTAGGAATGGACTATTAGCTTTAGTGATAATGCTTTTGGTGAGCTTGATGAGAACAGTTAAATGAAGTGGTGAAATCAAAAGTTAGATTAAATTTGAGTCAAAAAATACTAAAGAAGAGAGTTAGAGATGGTGAAAGTAGATAAATCTTCAGAATTTTGAGAAGTGTTGTTATAAAGAGAAGCAGGGAATTTTTTTGGTGGTGGAGGGAGAAAGGAGAGTCCCTGGATGATCTGAAGAGATAATGCATTCATCCGCTTACAAAAAAGGTTGGTGGTTCAAATTTACCAAGAGGCACACCAGAAGAAAGGCTCAGTGATCTATTTCAGAAACATCAGCCCTTGAAAATCTTATAGAGCACCGTTCTAGTCTGACACAACAGTGCCCCATGGGCCAGCCAACTTGATGACCACTGGTTAACTGGCTGGTAGGAGATGTGGCTCAAAGAGATGCTAGACGATGAAATACATTCCAGCATGCTGACACACCAGTGTGAGGTATACAACCAGGAAGGGAGGAAAGAGGAGTGTGAGTATGAGCGAGTGCTCATTCCTGGAGAGTTGTCTTTATATGTGAGATTTGACCTCAGTAAACAGGAAAGACAGCTTATCTTCAGTGTAATGCTCTCTCAAATGAGCTATTTCGGCACACACAACAGCTTATCTTTAAGAGCAGAAAAGCAACAAGGCTCGTAGTTTCCAGATGTCACATGGGAAAGTGTGATATTTCTAATTCTACTTCCTCCTCCTCTTCTAATTGAAATAGGAAATTGGTTAGCATCCTGGTTGGATTCTGGCCACCAACTTTCAGGCCCCCATCTGTCCATGTGTTGCTATGAAGCGGAACAGTTTTAGTGAAACTTCCAGACTAAGATGGACTCGGAAGAAAGATCTGCTTCTGAAATTCAGCCAATTAAGAATCAATGGATCCTAACGGTCCAATTACCAATGAATCATAGGGTGAGTGCACCACTGGGCAGCACTTTTGCAACAACAGTTAACTACAACAACCAGAGTGAGGGACTGAACATCTCAGCAGGAAGTGAGTAGGGAGTAGTCATTCTGAAGGGTGAGACTGGGGATGAACACCTGGTATATTAAATTCTTGGTACAGTAAGTCCACTTGAGATCTGTAGCCAGTTCAATGTGAGCCAGATAGCCTCTCAGTGCAAGGCTTGTTAATTGCTTTCAGCTGCCTTGGTGCAGGTGTGGAATCGGTCAAGTGTCGCTTCTCTCCGCTCATTGGACTCACAGTTTGGTGGCCCGTATGCACAATCAGAATAATCACTGGGAGAACCAGATGTGCCAGTTCCTTAGGGAACTCACAGAACAAGTAAGCCAACTATTAATTATTTACATTAAAGAGTATCAGTTACTCCCAAGGAACATGGTGTTTCTTTGGTATTCGTTAATCCAGATCATACTCCTATGATCTTATTTTTAATATTTAGTGAAGGGACATGGGCTCACATCTCTTTCAGCCTAACTAATTCTTCGACTCTGTTTAAGCCTGGAGCTCACCAAAGCATTTTCACATCAATTATAGCATTTCACGGCCCTATTAAGTGGCTCAGTCCTAGAAGAATGTCCCTCAGTGGCTCGAACGCTTTGAACATGGCTACTCACCTCAAGTTTGATGGCTGAAGCCCAGCCAGGAGCACTGGGAACACACGGTCCTTCCAGAAGGTCCCTGCCACAAGAACCCTGTAGAGCACCGATCTACTGTGACGCACCTGCAGTCATCAAAAGCCTGAATTGACTCAACAGCAATGGGTTTGGGTTTTGCTGTCGTTGCTGAATTCCTAGAATGAGGAGAGCCCAACGTTGAAGCTGTTCATCCTTATAACTCCACCGTTTGCTGAAAAGCTTGAAAATGCTGCTGTTTCTGGGATTTGCTGTATGTGATATATGCCAGGATGTTGCTGATTTTATAGTCATACTGGAGACCATTTATTTTTTTATTATTTATTTTTTTATTTATATTTCTCCTACAAATTTGAGGACCCCCTCCCTTAGAGAGACGTTTGTGTCACTCAGATGTCTGTTCTTGTCCATCCTGCACAGTGACAGCTGATATATCATGACCCAACTTGCATGGTGGTCATTTAACTGGAAGAGCGCCAATGGGAAGCAGCCTCAAAACCACGGGGCCCCATCAAAGGGGAAATGAGCATGCTTTACTCTCTTGAATATCTTTCACAACCTCGTGTGATAAGTGCAGGGGTTGCTCGGTGCCGTCTCAGTCCTCCCTGGGTGTTGGGTGACTCTTGAGTAAGGGGAAACTGACCGTAGTACCTGTGCTCACTCAATTGTTCTTGACACAGGTTCATGCTGTAGACACGGGGGTCATTGTTGACTGCGTACGTATTTCTTCAGATGCACAGGTGCAGGAAATACCTGGGGGGCTTTCCCACAGGCCCATACTGTGAACCTCTTAGGCTTGATCACATCCTGTACCCTTTTTACACCTCTCTCCCCAAGTCTTCCCTGATAATGCCAGCACAGGGACATTCTGTTCTCAGCTCATTAGTCAAGAATGTAGCCAGACTGCCCTGAAGAGGATTTTCACTGGTGTGGGCTCTCCCCACTTTGGGAGACAATGTGAAATCCATGCCGTCCTTTCACCAAATCCAACGCAGGAAGGCATTTCCTTCCCTGGACCTTTGTGAATGGTCCTTAATAACCACCACCACCAGCAGCTGCCATTGAGTCTATTCTGATGCACCATGATCCTGTAGGTGTGAGTGTTGTGGTATACTCCACAAAGTTCTTGATGGTTTGGTTTCTTCTTCTTTTTTTTTTTTTTGGACAGGAGATAGCCTGGCGTCTCTTCTGAGGCACCAGAAGTTTGAATCTTCAGCCTTTCACTTAGCAGCCTAGCATATTAACTGTTAATTGCACCCAGGGATTCCATGATAACTCACAACTCCAGTGAATTTACAAAAAGGCTACAATCAATAGCTTCCCAGCACAGAGAAGACTTGGACTGCTCTCTGGGGTGGTTTTCTTTTGAATTTATTCTTTCAAAGGATTCAGACTTTGACTTTAACTTGCTGAGTGTTGTGCTAAATCCTTCTATTGTCCTAAATCAAGAGTAATGTTCCAGTCCTGCTTGCCTACAGCCCTCAGTAAGACTCTCTGAGGAAGCTCAAGGGATCAAACATCCAACTAAGGAATATTTCTTGAAGTCTGACTCTGTGTCAGATGCTGTACTGTAGTAAGTGATTCCCCAAATTCGCTGCATGTTAGAATCCCTGTAGGGAGCTTGAAAACATTTAGGTTCCCAAGGAAATGCCTACATCAACCAAAGCTCCAGGGACAGGCCCCGGTCTTCAGGACTTTTGATAAAAGCTAATCTGAGGATGCCAATATGCTGGCCAGTTTGGAAACAGGATTTCTGGGAGTGCTTCTCCCACAGTACTATGTACAAGAGTTCCCTGGGGGATCCTGTGGCACTGTGGACTAGGCATCAAGTTGCTGACTGCAAGGTCGGTGGCACAAGGCCACCAGCTCTTCTACAAAAGGGAAAGAAGCTGTCTGCTCCAGTAAAGATGGACAGTTCTGGAAGTCCTCTCTACAGTGGCTATGAGTCATGATCCGTGGATGGCAATGGGTTTGGGGATCTTGTTAGAATGCAGATTTTGCATGAATACATCTAAGATAGGGCCTGGGCTTCTGGATTTTTCCACACGCCCAAGGAAATGTTGGTGCTTGCTGATCTGCCGAACATTCCTGAAGCAGTCAACAATAATGACTCTCTGATCCTTGGTGTCACCACCTGCCAGTGTGTCACCCCGTGATCATCTCTGTGTTGCTAGAAACCAGGACACCAACATTTCAAACACCAGCAAGGTGTTTCAGCAGTTTCCAGACTGAGTCAGATCAGGAAGAAAGGCCTGATCCCTTCCACCGGAAAATTAGTGAATGAAAACCTAAGGGATGACAAAGAGCATTGTCTGACTGACTCACTCTGCAGATGTCATCGGGAGCAATCCATGGCTAGTGGACAGCCTTGTATTTCGTGAAGTGGAGGGCTGTTAAGGATGAAGGGGTCTCTCAGGGAAACGGGTTGGCATGGCGGTTGCAATGATGACCGCAAATGTGCTGGGACTGGTCAGAATGGTGCAGCAGCAGTTGATATTGGATGTAGGGTCCCTCTGAGTTAGTGTTCACTTGCAGGCAGCTAATCTATTTCTATCTCCGACTCTTGATGTGTTGAACATGTCTGCCCCCAAACCTTCCCACATGCTCTCTCCTTTCTCTGAAGCTCTCCAGGAACTCCACCAAAAAGATGCCTTTTCATTCTTCTGACCTTCCGCTCTCACCCGACCAGGAGATATAAAGTCCTCTCCACCCTCTTTCTCTGTAATTCTCTATCGCTACATTCTGTTTGTGTCCTTCCTAGAATTATCTATATGGAGGATGACAGATCTGTTTCCTTGTTTTCTCAATGATCTATCCTAATCATGTAAGGGTCAGAAGGTCAGAAGCAGTGTGCCTGGTTCAATCTGTGTTATACTTAGCACCTTGCACACCATCTAACATGTGGAAAGGTGGTGAGTGACATTTACTGAATGAATGACAATAGGGTATCTGATCTGTTTGGGATTTTTTGTTTTGTTTTGTTTTCATTTCAGGTGAGAAAAGAGACAAAAATGAAGATGACTTCCAAAAGTTTCCTTGGGATAGAGGCAGTCTTCTCCAGCATGTCTTCCCTTGCCCTTCCCTAAGATGAACTTTGGCTGAAGAATCAATGTCGGACTCAAGAAACGTAAGTCCTTTCCTGGTTCGGGTTGGTTTCTCTGGAGAAGCAGAAAGCTCTCACTGGCTGGAGGCCTCTTCTGACTAACATGGTTGCAGTTGAAGGTAGTGGAGACTAACCTGACCATGGCAGCAGGTCAGGTGAGAAGCTGTTGGCTGCTAACGGTGGGGAAGGGGATATTGAGCTTGATCACAAACAGGAAGGCAATCCTTACTTTGAGCCTGAGTCGCACAAGCAATTAGCCGTGAACTACATGGACCCAGGTCAGACCGCTGAGAAAAGTTGCCTTGCGTTGGAGTCAGGGGTGCACTTGAGTAAAGGAGCGCTTTGAATCATGCCCTCTTGGAAGGCTTTTAATTTGAGATACCGCCCACATTAATCTGACCTCATGAACAGAAAGAGGTGAGACATGACAACAGATCATGTAGGGGACAATTGCAATCACCAAATAGAGGACATCTGCTCAATCCTGGACATCATGGTCTAGCCACGTTGACACACGACATGGACCATGATGCTTCCTAAAATCAGAACTCAATCCCAAACACTGAGAGAATCTACGGCATTATCCAGGGAGGTGACTCTGTTCCGACAAAAGGATGAATCATCAGTTTGCTGGTGTAATCTTTACAGGCCACTGCAGCGCACTGAAGTAGCACCCAAGGTAAATAATCAACAGAGAAATGTCATAAATGTCTCAGAATCCTGGAGCCGGTTCATACCTAACCTAATACCACATCAGAGGCTTTAGTATGCCCAGGGCAATATCTTGTCTTTTTGCCAATTTTGGGACTGGAATGGCATGCATAAGAAAAGTCTTTCTTAGCTCTTCATTTTTCATGACAACCGCAACAACCAAAGCCAGAACAACAACAACAACAAAAATGCACCTCCAGAAAATAACTTTGACTTTTTAATGGATGGTGTAAGGGTCACAGTTAAAGAGTCACAATTAACCCCAAGGCTGTGTGTGCTTCCAAAGAAGGGTAATAGAGTGTTCAACAGAAAGGACCTAATGGGGACTAAGAGAAAAGATCCAGTACTTACCCAGTCTCAAAAAAGCTCAGACTTAGAGGAAAGATAATACTATTGTTCCTTTTGGTTTTGAAACAACTGAAGGGCAGAAGGGCTAGCAGACCTTTTGATGTTACCTCCCATCCTGTGAGGTTGGAAATGATTAGAAGTGCACCAGAGCCCCAATGATTTTCAAGCAAGGGCTCAGCCTACGCGCGCACGCGCACACACACACACACACACACACACACACACACACGGCCTCTCTCCCTAAACTCACCACAAGGAATTTAGGTGACTTTATTGTGCCTCAAGGGTCTCTGACGGGGTCTCAGGCCAGTTTCAAAAATATATTTCTGAGAGTAATGGATTGGGGGGTTTGCCTGAAAAAAGGGAAGCATTCTACTCCTATAAAGTATGGCAGTCTCAGAAACCCACGTGGGCAGTTCTTCCCCGCTCGGTGAGGTAGAGATGTGTCGATATTGACTAGATGGTGAGATGCTTGCTTTGGAGAGTTTTAAGTGCTTACATCTTCCTTTTACAGAATATTCTGTTAGTCACTGGCCTTTCCTTGGTGCTGAGAATGTCCTGTAAACGCTGCACATATTGGTATGTATGTGACAGGGATGGGCCCTCTTCCGTATTATAGAATTAACAGGGAAGTGGGATTGGTATGGCATTTGGGGACAAGGCACACACTATCTTATGAACTTGTGGGCACTGATTGAACCAGTGCCATGGCATTTAATCTGGTTGACAGAGAAAAAAGGATTTTATGCAGAGACGATCCATCTTACATTCACTTTCCCAAGATCTAGCTGTGTCTATCATATCTGGACCTGAAATATTCAGTGGGATTAAATCTTCTAAAAAGCTTTACAGCAAAAATATCAGACAGCATAGGTCATTGAGTGCCAAGGGAAGTTCCAGTTCTTGTTCTTCTACTTAGCTCTAATTCTGCAGTGGAGAGATGAAATCTATGCTTTTTGTGGACCCTGGGGAAATCTTTGAGGACCAGGAGCTGGACCTGGTTATAATATCTTACATTGTGGACACCATATGGCGAGTTCTTAGAAGTTATGAGATCTAAGTACAAGGTTCAAGCTGGGTGGTCTTCTGATTGCACACAGGTATTCTTTGGAGGCCATCCTTACAAGTTTAGTGAAGAATGGAGAGTTCAAATCTTGAGGAAAAGTTGTTCTTCACGGATTCTAATTTAAGATAGGTCTTCCTTAATTGGAATCTGGGTAGCACAAGTAATAGGAGATTGATCCCTAGGCAACCTATAGGTTGGTAGTTCAAATCCACCCAGTGGCAGAAAGATCTGGTGATTTACTTCTGCGAATAACAAGGTCAAAGAAACTGTGTTTCTTTGAAACACAGACCTACTCTTTAATGCATAGGGTTGTTACGAGTCACAATTGATTTAATGGAAACGCGACAACTTTTCATTCTAACTTTAACACATTTTTCTTGATTCTCACTTCTAAAACAATATCTATAAAAATCAACCCTTTTCTGGCCATCTTGTATCCTTTATAGATGTAAATATGGAGCCCTGGTGGTGTAGTAGGTTTGCACTGGGCTATGATCCACAAGGTCATCAGTTGGAAACCACTAGCCAGTCTGTGGGAGAAAGACGGGGTTTTCTACTCCCTTTAAGAGTCATAGACTTGAAAACTCACAGGGGGCAGTTCTACCCTGTCCTGTCGATTTGCTGAGTCAGCACCAACTCACTGGCAAGCGCCTAGATGCAAACAGTTTAATTTTACAGGTTGCACTTAAGAAAACTTTGCCATCAAGTCTCTGAATTCTTATTTTACGAGCTTAGGTAATGTTATTTTTACATGGCAAAGTGAGTGTTCCCTTTGCTCTCATGCTTTTCTTTTGATTGTTTTTGCTTTCGGTGTCATTGGGCCAGTTTCGACTTACAGCAGCCTCATATATAACAGAACAAGACTTTGCCCCGTCCTATGCCATGCCTGGTCCATTCTATGTTCTGATTACGAGTGGATGTTTGAAGGTTCATCTCACTTTGACTTGTGCCCAATCAGTAAATGAAGACCCTGAAAACTGTGCTCCATCCAGGCCATTGAGTGGAACTCCACTTTGGGCAAGGAAGCAGCTCTCCTCCAGTCATATTTTGAGTGCCTTTCAATCCGAGGGACTTATTTCTTTCACTATACCTGACAATGTTCCACTGCTCTTCAGAAGGTCAATCCCACAGAAGTGAACAACCTAGCCTTTCTTCCTAGTCTGTTCTCAGTTTTGAGATTCCACTGAAATCTGTTCACCTTGGATGGCCCTGCTTGTAATTGAAAGACCAGTTGACACAGCTTCCAGCATCACAGCAAGTTACTCTGTATGACAAGCTAATAAACATGTGGTCATCTTTCTTCTTTAAATTGTAGTAAGACGATTTGTCCTGAAACGTGTGCCCTTCCAACATTTTTTACATGTGCATTCCAGCAACATTAATATGTTCATCATATTGTGCAAACTCCTCCACGGCCCATTTCTAAATTTGTCCATCATCCTTGGAAGATGTACTAATTTCCATTATCCCTTCTCCACCCATCTTTGGTAACAACAAATATACTTTCGTCTCTCTGCATTTGTGTGCTCTAGATGTTTATATCAGTAGGAGCATGCACTGTATTTCCCTTGGTGTTTAGCTTATCTTGTTCACCCTGCATGTTGGGTTATGTCTGCTTATGTAGAGAAATAAATCCCGTGGCACTTGTCCGACTATAAGACAAACCTTATACCAAGAAGTAATGACATAAGAAGAAAGCATCCCAGCCCAGTCCAACTCAAGTTCATGAGTACAACCCTCATTCATAAGTCCCTTTTCAGACTCAGGTAGCCAAACGCAATGATGCAGAAATCAGGAAATTCACAGCCTGAGGGGTGTACAGTTGTGTGGGTTCAAGAACAATAGAAATATGGCAAGACACCCATACCTCTTAGGGTTGGTGGCAAAATTCTCGGAAAGCAGGAAGGTGAAGGGCTAGAGAGAAAGGGAGGTTCCCAGAGTCTCTTTATAAGAAGGCCACACCCCCAAGGAGACATCATCAGGTGGTGGCCTGATTGACAACCTGGGTTCCACTCCAACACTTTCAGACACGTTCAAGTTGGCATAACATCGCTTAGCTACTACAATGATGTTTTCAAGGTTCGTGTGGAAACATGTTCCTGACTCTAGAACCCATGTAACTAGTTGCTCTTCCACTCCTTCATTGGTCATCACTCAGGCTTTTTCTCACAATACTCTCAGTATTGTCCGAATATACAGAGGAACTCTTATCTTTCTTTTTTTATTATCTCCCCCTAACTTTATTAAGCCCCCTGGTCTAGGCATGTATCAAAAAAATAAATAATATGCAAAAGCACATATGTAGAGAGATACATATAGAGAGAGAACTAGGAATATGATTTTGCCACCCTCCCATATTTTTAAATCATATTTCTTCTAAATAATTTTGTTAGGATGTACCATTTAGTCGTGATTTTTTTTCTTTAGTTCTTTTTCTTTTTTTTTTAATTAAAATTTATTGGGGGCTCATACAACTCCCATCACAATCAATACACACCTTGATTGTATGCAGACCACATTTGCACACCTGTTGCCATCATCACTCTCAAAACATCCTCCTTCCACTTAGGCCCCCAGTACCAGCTTCCCATGTTTCCCCTCCCTCCCTCCATCCCCTCCCCCATGAACCCTTAATAATTTACAAATTTTTATTACTTTTTCATATTGTATACTGGCTGATGTGTCCCTTCACTCATTTCCCCCTTGTTCACACCTCAGAGAGGAGGCTATATATAGATCCCTGAAATCGGTTCCCCCGTCCACTCCACCTCTTATCTTTCTTGCGCCTTCAACAGTGCTGGCTTAGTTTATGTTCCCTCTGTATTAGCAGCATTCTTAGAGACTCCAGAGCTATGTCTTGCTGATCCCACCTACAACTGGCTGTGGTTAGGGAAATATTAGCTCAAAAGATCATGACTGGGACCATCCAATAGACTGTCTGGAAGGAAGCAGTACTAGATCTGGTTGTAGATACCATGAAGAAGCAGATTCACGACCATAAGGAAACACAGACAAGGAACTGGAGTCGAAAGGAGGAACAAAGACCCTGTGTGACAGCAACTTTTCTTTCACTAGAATATCTTCAGATGTATGGACGGGGTGCTCACCATGAAGAGTGAGAGGATTGCATCAATTTCAGGTGTGCTTCAGGTCTTTGATTTTGTGACTTTAGTGGTACCAGAACATTTAGCAAGGAGTCCACGTGGCTTGATATCTAAGTGGCTCATGGTTGTGAACCAGCATTGTTGCTTGGTGCCCTTGAATTGCTTCCTACTCACAGCAGCCCAGTGTTCAAGGGTTGAATTTAGCATCCAATCCTTCAGAGAAAAAAGTGGCAGTCTGTTTCTGCACAGATTCAGTCTTGGAAAGCCTATGTAACACCTCTATTCCTGTTTGATAAGGTCACCATGGGTCAGTATCCACTCGATGGGAGCAAATATTTGGTACAGTTTGTTTTGGGGGAGAGGGGGGTTGTTCCATTAGAAAGCACCCCTGTTAGTGCGATTGTTGAGCACCCATTTGTTAACCAAAAGAGAGGATATTCTAATTCACCTGCCACTCTGCAGGAGAAAAATGAGGCAGTGTGTTGCCAAAAAGTGACAGCCTTTGTTGTAAGATAAGCAGCCATCTAAGTGGGGTATCAATTAGGTCGACACAGAAGAAGCACATCAGTCTGTGCAACGCAAGGATCGTAAACAATGAAACACAAATAGAAAGGAGGGAATGATTCCAGCAGTGGGGCTGGGCCTCCTACTCCCACCGCCGGAGAGCAGTGATGCCCCAAAAAACAAAAAAACAAAAAAAAAAATAAAAGAAAAGAAAGGAGGGAATGGTATCAGTGCTTAAAAATGTGAGCCCCTGGTTTTCAGAAGGCCATGAATGACCATGGAACTTCCGAATCTATTTGAAGGGATTCTTATGGATCCTTATAATCCTATGGCTATATGATCCTACAGGATCCTTACAATCCTATGGTTTATGCCTCAGGTCGATGCCCTCTGACCATAGTCCAGGGATATGAATAGCCCCGTTCCCAGACTGAGAGCTTTGGAAGATCAATTATGGAAAATGTAAGTAAGTTACAGTGTGACACTTTATGATGTCATCTCCCTTTTGACTCCTTCTAAATTTGTTTCAGTTGTCCTGCTTTTTTGTGGTTGAGGCTTTTATCTGTTTTGTTTTTCCATTGTTATTTGTTTGTTTCTGGTATTCGCTTTGTGTGATTTTCTGTATTTGAAACTCAGGATAGGTAAATCAAAAAGACAGTAAGTGGATTAGCAATGACTTAGGGGCATGGCAGGGGAAGCTGGGGAGAAAGAGAGAGCTGACAACAAGCATGGAAGCAAGCAAGGCTTAGATCATTGCAGGAGCCTCTGGAATTCCCTCTGGCACAGAGCTGGGGCATCCTGACCCAGGAAGATCCCCAACACCTTCAAGGGTGGGAGAGTTTGAAGAGCTTTAGCATTGGAAAATCAAGACTGCCCTGACTTCAGCCAGCCCTCCTGTCCCTCTCCTCTACCCTTCCCAGCTGCTGCTTCCCAACAAGTCATTGTAAACCACAGACCTGTGGGCCTCAAACGTTCAAATCTAGATGGAGATTTATAACCCATTCTTTCCAGAGGGCCTCTTTTCCTTCTTTCTGTCACTGACCTGTGAGTGATTTCCATCTGCTTTGTTCTTTTATTTACTTAATTTTTGACTTGATACTCCAATTACCCCGGATCATTCCAATACGTGATTGGAAATGAGGATGGAAACACAGTAATAAATAGTTTAAAACTGTCCTTTGTAGTAGCGACTTTGTCATTTTCCTTATTATGGATCTGTCTGGATTGCACAAGGGTCCCTTTGTGTCGCAGGCCTCCATAAACCGATGGGCCAAACAGAGGCTCCATCTGTCTTTGGCACAGTAGGGTCCATGTGCTTTAGGAGCCGGGCGGGCAGGAGCCTGGGAATCTCTCCCAGTCTGGTTATCAAAGACTTGAAGAATGGTCATGGAACTCCCCTCAAGCTACACCTGTCTGCTTAGGACTCAGGATTCTAAGAACTCAGGGGAGACCCACCCTGTGTTAAAAAACCCACTCCTCTTGAGTGGTCTCAGGCCCAGTGAGACCTGGTAGAACAAAAAAAGAACCGCTCTGAAGTTTCTGGCACTTTAAGAGAGCAAGCCTTCTCATCAATATCCTTAGGGTGCCTGTGGGGTTCCTGCTGGGAACCTCTCCTGAGAAGCTCCACACCTCGCCCACAGTGACATCCCGGCTTCTTCCCCAAGTGAGCCTCATGCCTGCTGCTTTCAAATTGATGTAAATTTCTTATGGGAGACACAGCCTCATCTCTCTCCATGCGAGCAGCTGGAGAGCCTGAGCCACGGACCTGTGATTAGTAATCCACAGCTTACATGACACCACGAGTCCCGTGTTGGGAATACTCATGCTGTATCATGAGCTACGCAATCAATGAAGCAACAGTAGGAAAAAGGACAACAACAAAATCAGTGGTTCTTCCTTTTTTTCTCTTTTTGATATTTAAATTTGAAATGCCATTTAATTTTATAAAAACTCTTTTTTATTATTAAACTCTTTTTATTATTAAAAACTCTTTTTATTATTTAGAGTTACATGTGTGGGTTCGAGTAAAGGCTCATATAGAACCAATTAGCTTCCCATTCCATGCTTTCACATGCTTCATGACATTCGCTGCCATGCAACAGCACTCTCTTGTGCCACTTCCTCCCTGGTGTTTTCTCTTTCCATTTGTCTTTCCTTCCTATCCCGTCCTGCTTCCAGCTTTCTGAACTTTGTCCCCAGGCAAATGCTGCCCTTTTGAACTTGTTTCTATTCTTTCTTCTTCTAACCAATTATGGACAGTTCACCAAAGACGAAGTGCAAATGGCTGACAAGCACACAAAGAAAAAAAAGCCAACTATCACTCGTCATCAGGGAGATGCAAATTATACACACTATGAGATTGCACTTTACACCCACAATGCTAGCCCAATTTAAAAACAGAAAACAACAAATGCTGAAGAGGATGTGGACAGATTGGAGCTTGTATATACTGTTGGTGGACTTGTAACTATATACAAGCACTCTGGAAAACAATGGGGTGATACTAAAAACAGCAGGGAATTGGAATCCCAATCATCCAGCAATATCATTCTTAGGCATATATGCCTAAGAAATAAGAGACACAGCATGAGTGGATATATGCGCTCCCACATTTATGACAACACAGTTCACAATAGCAAGACACTGGAAGTTTCCAAAATGCCCAGCAGTGGAAGCATGGATCAAGAAGCCATAGCACAAACACACAGTGGAATGCTACACATACCTAAAAATACAGTGATGAAAGCATGAATTCGAAGGGCCTGAGAACCATTATGCTGAGTGAAGTTAGTCAATCACCAAAGGACAAATATTCTGTGAGCCTATAAGGAGAAACTCTAGTTAAACAAATCTTAGCAATGAATTCCCAAACAAAGGGATAGTTTGTCTGTCTACCAACCATGAGCCATGTATCTCCCACTCTTAAGTGCACTTCATGAGAAGCACTTCGAAAGAGGAACCCTCACCTTGGCTGGAGGGTGGGGAAAGGAGAAAACCATCCACTTGACGTTATGCAGCATTGAGACAAGGCTTAGACAAATCAACAGGCCCTCCCCAGGAATGAGAGGAGAACCTTACTGGAAAATCAAGTTAAGACCAGGGGAGCATCTATATTTTAGAAGATGCACTGATATCTCTATTGGTGGGTAAATGGGGCGGTTACTTTTCATATCAGGAAGGGATGTTAAACAATAATTGCGGGGGACCTAAGAGGAGAATTAACCCACTTCTATGGTTCTGGGTAGACACTTTGAATGTGTTTCTACCAAATCCTCCATGAATTTGTGCCACTGGCTTAGTTGTATGATGACCTTAAGGAAACATGGCATCCCTCAAGGCGACCCCAGAAGGCCTGGATGTGGAAGCCTGAGTGAATAAACTGAGCCCTTTCTCAAAACTACCCTTGGACTTGGGACTGAAATACATGAGTTAGGAAACAAGAGATGGTCATTTCAAGACTGTAGAAATTTTAAGGAGAAACCCCAGTGAAACAAATCTTAGTGACAAATTCCCAGACAAAGGGGTAGAATGTCTGCCTACCGACCATGAACTGGAACCCCTGGCTTAGTGGGTGTTTGTTTGGGTTTATGTTGCTGTTTTTATTTTTGTCACAATAAACCAGAGCCAATCATAATATGGAGATAAGAAGATGGCTTCTGGGTCCCCAGGTGATTCCAGACCCAATCCAAGAAGAGTTAGCTATTATAACATGGCCATGCTTGATACTATTACATCAGAACAACGGCAATTCAAAATCCTGTCTTGTGGGGACTGGATAATTAAATACTGGTGGATGTACAAAATGGAATATTATAAATCACTGAAACACAACTGTGAGACTGTCAAACACTTCATGACATGGAAAACACTGGAAGACATTATGGTCAAAAAACTCAAGTTCATAAAGGTATATACTTCATCACACCATTATTCTAAAGGAGGAAGATAAGGGGAAAACTGTTTTCAGAACAAAGGGAAAAACTCTGACTATTATGACAAGGCCAGGGAGAGGGGGCAGGGAGAAGGGGAGGGATAGGGGCGACAGGAGGGGGGTGATGGTGTTTTGGGGACAGGGGAAAGAGCAGAGTTTATTGGCATACAGTCATTGTTCTGATGCAATGGATCGTAGAGCTGCATATATTGTGTTTTGCTTTGTAAGCATCTTTCTCCACAGATAAAGGGGAAAATAATCAAAAGATCAGGGCAGAGGCTGCCAAGGGACAGCTGGCACCATGCCTCGGTGCCATGGAGTCAATACCAACTCATGAGGACTCTGCAGGACAGAGTAGACCTGCCTCTCCAGGCTTCAGAGCCTGTACCTAGTTGCAGGAGCTGAGAGCTCTCTCTTTCTCCCATGGAGCACCTGGTGGTTTTGAATTGGTGGATGACAGCACCGTGCATAACCACTATGCCACCAAGGCTCACCTGAGACCCTGGAGTGGGGTCCTCTGTGAGATCTGGGGGCAGGGAGAAGATGCAGTCATGACTCAAGAGACCACTGATAGAAAAATGCCCACTGATAGGAAATGCCCTCGCTTTCCCCCCTCTTCTTCCCAGCCAGGATGCTACAGTGCTTGCTGTGGCCTGCATTTACACCGGATGTTGACACATGTAGTCTCCCTGATGTACTTTAAGCAGAGAACAATAAGAATAAATGATCTGCATAGCCTACTGTAATGAGTTCAATGAGCGGATCAAGAAAAATATATAAGCAAGACTGAAGGCTTGCAAAACAAATTTGGGGCCTACACGTTGTCAGTCCCATGCCGGGTGAGCTGTTTCCCACAGAGAGGTATGGTATTTCATAAGCTCGTGGTACTGGGAGTTCCCTGCAAAGAAACGCCTGGACAAGAGGAGAGAGAGGAGCAGGGTCTTAGGTATGCCTAAGCAGTGTCCTTCTCAGACTAGGTGGGGAGTTTCTGGGGCAGCTCAGAAGCACAGAAGCACTTGGAGTCCTTCTAACTCTGAGTTTCAGCTTATCTGTGCATAGCAGATGTTGAGCACAGTTGCAAGGATTTGGGAGAGCAGGCAGCTTCTAAGTAGCCAAAAATGTCTATTTGGGCCATTTTTTTAAGCCACTGAAATGCAGAAATTTGAATTTGGAATGGGAAGGCTTTTTGAAAAGAACAACCCAGTTAGTATGAACCAAGATGTGTAGCCAAGACTTGGAATCTCTCTCTGATTTGTTTATAAACACCAGTGAGTTCCCTTTGTTCAGGATTCCACTTCAATGTGACTTCCTCTGACATGCTTTCCCCATTGCTGCACAGTAGCCAGTAGTGACTTTTTTGCATTTACTCCCTTTGATCGGGTATGCTTATTTAATTATATGCTAAAGACATTTGCAACATTCCTGAGAAATTTCATGGCTCCCAGTACTTAGTGCTATGAGAATATTGATGAACACACATTTTGGGGTCTCAAATATTAGACTTGTTGCTGGATGCATTTCATCTTCTGACTCCAAAACTGGCACCAGTTTCCCCCAGTTTTTGAGACACAGAACATGTGCTTGATCTCAATCTTCACTGTACTTGCCCATAGGAAATTAGGATATTTTAATATAATGTTAGCTAGTTAGAGAGCGAGGAAGCACCTGCTTGCTTTAGTAGTTTGTGTTGTGCTAAATATTTAGGTCAGGTTATACTTCACATGGTGTCCTGTGATCCAAGGATATATTTGAACAGGACAAATTACATGAACTTGGAATTTCCCCCAAGGATCACTTCACATCTACTAGGAATTGAATAACAGGCAGATTCGGATTTGTTATCTGAACAGGGGGCCACATATGAGTCATTGTGTAATAAATAAAGAGCCTTAGTGGCATACTGGGTTATACGTTTGACTGTTATGCAAACGGCCAGCAGTTCAAGTCCACCAACGGCTCTGTAAGAAAAAGATGAGGCTTTCAGCCCCACTCAGATTTATGCGCTCCACCCCCCTCCCCAGGAGAAGTTCCACTCTGTCCTATTGGGATGCTGTGCAGCGCCAACCATGGAACAGTAGTGAATTTGGCATAGTAAATTGAGTTTGAAATGCTCTGAAACCCAAAATGTGTCTGTCAGAGTTCAGAGTCCTTTATCAAAATGAAAATGTTCCAGTCTTGTTACAGGCTGACACCACTTCTTCACTTGTGCACAGAAACTCCCCAAAGAAAACTTAAAATTTTTCTTACAACAAAGCTTGGAGTCAACTTCATCTCTGAAGCATGTAACATGAATTAGTCACTGATTTCTGTATATTACACTGTCAGCACTCTAAATTACCCTCACACCTTCCATAAATGTGCATTTTCAATTTTCTACTCTCAAGCTGTGTTCTGACTTTGCAGCATCCATCATGTAGTCTCTGTATATATATATGCATATGATATATATGTATATATAAATATTCTGCACAGTTGTATATGGCTGTGTAAGTCTGAAAAGGGACTTAGGGACTTGAGTTACTGGGCTGGATTTTTTTTTTATATAATTACTTCTTGATATAAAGTTCTTTCTTACATATATATGTCATTGGATTTGTCTAGTCTACCCAGCCTAAGAAGCAAGTGTTACTGTAGTGAAATACATTAATTTTTTCCACATAACATTTTGCACGTTGGCAACCACTTAAAACGATTTTCTCTTTCCAAAGTGGTAAATGTATTCTATCGCATTCTTTTTTGCTGGCTTCGTAGTTTTATCTTTTGCATTTCTATCTTTATCCATATGGAGTTTATCTTTGCATACAGTAAATCATAAAAATATAGCTTTATTTTTGTAGTTTGCTTGCTCCATTCAAACAAAAACCAAAGCCACTGCTCTAAGTTCACTCTGACTCAGAATGAGCAACTAGGACAGGACAGATTGCCTCTGTGAATTTCCCAGACTGCAGCCCTTTACAGGGCAAGGAGACTTGCTCTTCTCTGTTTGCTCCACAGCATTTATTAAATAAATGATCTATTTCTCTTAGATTTGTGCTGCCGCCTATATCAATCGCATAACACTTTTTTTCACATGACACTTAAAAATATTTCTAAATTTGTCAATGAACTTTCTATCCTATTCCATTAGTCCTCTGCACCAGTACTATATCATTTTTATTAATATGGCTTTGCAATGTATTTTATAAGGATTATTGCCAATCCCCTCTCTCACTGACTATTTTACAAAACTGACTTAATTTTGAATTTAAGAATAATTTGCCAAGTAAATTATAAAAAATCTGGCTATAGATATTTTTGTGTGTTTTCAATTTTTTACTTTATTTTATTTGGGGCTTTTACAGAACTTATCATAATCCATACATATATCCATTTTGTCAAGCACACCTATCTGCACATATATTGTCATCGATGTTTTTCTTTTAATTGATATTATAAATAAATTAAAGAAACATTGAGATGATTAACTATATCAGCAACCATGCATGTGGTCCATATTCCTTTTATGTCTTTTAGTTAAATTTGATGTTTTTCATCAATGTCTTATACACTTTGTGTAAAGTTGATTCTCAGCTACACTAGCGTTCTGCTACTGTTGTGAATTTAATTTCTAATTCATTATTGCTGTCATAGAGCAGAACTATTGATTTATATTAAAAATTGTGAATCCAGCACAGCAGATAATCAATTTCAAATTTGACCATTTACACCCTTTTGCTCCATCTCATTCATTACAATCCCCTCACCATACCTACAAGTGTCCGTTCCATTTCCTTCCTGTGTTTCCTACTTCCTTCCTCTCTTCTTCCTCGCCTTTCAGAAATTTGTCCTTGACATGTTTTTCTTTTGATTTCAACTGGCTGACTATTCTAAGGTGTGTGCACCCCCCACTGCCATTGTTCACCTTATATACCTGTCAATTGTTTGGCTGAAAATGAAGGGGTGGGAGCTCCTGTTCGGACCTGAAATGTGACTTTAAGCCAGATTTCTTGGGGATTCCATCAGACTCAACATAAGCAGTCAGTCTAATTGTTTTCATGACCTTGACTTCTGTTCCATACTCCAATCTTATAGGAAAGCCCTTAATGTGATCCCTTCAGAAAAAAAATGGTGGTATTTAGGCAGCTCTGAGTTCTTCTGACCTTAGGGTCAGGGATACTAATGTTTGCATGCTCCATTACCTTAGTCCATGGGACTGTTTTCATGTGTCTTCCATTTTCATTGCTTTTCTTTCCTCTGAGACCTGCACATGGATCAAGAGGCAGTTATGTAGGCAGAGATCAATAGTTGCACCCAAAGTTCTTGATAGTGCTCAGCAGCTTTTAAGACCCCACTTGCTCCTCACTAAAGTAAGATAGAGAACACTCTGTTTGGGGTTATGTTATTCCAATTGACCTTAGTGTCCCCCCAAACTGTAATCCTGAGACCCAGTGGCCCAATCACGTAAGGTGTTTGGTTATGTCTAAGAATTTTAATAACTTTACCCCTATAAGTTACACCACATTCACAGGTGTATTTGCAACAAAGGTAAATATCATGTACAAATGTTCTCTGTCAAATTTATGTATATTTGTAGATATACTGTCACCCTCCCTTCCACATTTGTTCAGCCTGCATTTCTATTCATTTATCGCCATTATTGGCACTTGCATATGTTTACATTATAAAAATATTTGGAATAAATTGAAATCCTTATTACTAATGTTACAGGCTTGTTTTTCTTTGGATACTTGTATATGTGGGTAAAATTATGGATGGTATTTCATGTATATTGATCTCAGATTATGGTTTCATGTTGCTTCTGTGTCTAAATAACACCCTTCCTTTAATATTTCTTATATGGTTTATCTGGTTGTTATAAATTCCTTTTATTCTTGTTTATCTGGAAATATCCTAATTTCCCATTGTATTTGAGGGATAATCTTGTATGTGTCATTCTTGCAATCAAGTTTTTTCTTTCAGAATTTTGTATGTGTGTGCCGTCATTGTTTCCATTCAGAAAACAGAGCTAAGTCTTATAGGTTCCCTTTTGTTGTTCTTGAACTCCGCTTAGGGTTTTTTCCTTGTTCTCAGTTTTAGAAAGTTTAGTTATGTTATATCTTGGTTATTTTCTTGTGGATGTGTCCTTTTGTTGGTTAGTTCAACTTCTTGAATATGTAGCTTTTCACCTTCAATGATGCTAGGGAAGTTTTCTTTCAACAAATCTTTAACAATTTTTTTCCTGTACTTTTTAAAAAAAACCTTTTTATTCCTTTAAAAAATCATTTTATTGGAGGCTCTTACAACTCACTACAGTTCTTCCATCCATCCATCCATCGTATGGAAAGCACTTTTGTACATTTGTTGCCATCATCATTCTCAAAACATTTTCTTTCTAGTTAAGCCCTTGGTATTAGCTCCTCATTTTCCCCCTGTCTCCCTGTACCCCCTTCTTCATAAATTCTTGATAGTTTATGAATTGTTATTATTTTGTCTTTCCTACAGTGTCCGATGTCTCCCTTTGCCCACTTCCCTGCTGTCCTTACCCCAGGGAGGAGGTTATATGTAGATCTTTAAAATCAGTTCTCCCTTTCTACTCTCCTTCCCTTCTATCCTCCCAGTATCACCACTCTCACTCAATGAAGGCATCATCTGTCCTGGATTTCCATGTTCCCAGCTCCTTTCTGTACCAGTGTACATCCTCTGGTCTAACCGGATTTGTGAGATAGAATTGGGATTATGATGGTGGAAGGAAGACAGCATTTAAGAACTAGAGGAAAGTTGCATATATCATCCTTGCTACACTGTACCCTGACTGGCTCATACTTTATTGATACCTCTTTTGTGTTGTTCTGGAATTTGAATTTGAATCATACTTAAATTATTACTCCTGATTATTATTATTACTATCATTCCTCAGAAAATATTTAGCCTGTCTTTAGATTTTTAAATATTGAGCTTTTGGAAAATTGTTCAAAAACCTAGAATTAGTAGACCAAAATAACACACAGTATATCTTAAACTAAAAAAACAAAAAACAAAAAAAACTAAAATAAAATCCAAGCCTGGAGTTTCAATCTTAAAAGATTCTATGGGAAAAACCATAAATGATACAAGAAACATCAAAGGAAGGTGGAAAAAAACCACACATTCACTGCAACTGACAGAACTAGTCTGTCTTCAAATGTTTTGGGAGGTCACATGTAAGAAAAGGCCAATAGAACTGAAGGAAGAATTTCAAGCTGCACCGAGGCTCCAGGAATGGAGGAAATACCAATTACAACGTTTCAACAAGCTGAGGAAGCACGTACTTGCCTAAACCTGAAAATTTGGATGACAGCTACTTAGTTAAATGGCTGGAAGAAATCAACATCTAGAATCCATTCCAAAGACAGGTGACCCAACAGTATAGCCTGTTTATAATTCCTTACAAATGTCCACTACTCTTGTCTCACGTTTATCATTCTCTCCATTGATGCCATATTTCTGGAAGATGACCTCTTTTCTCTTCTCTTGAAGTGGAAAGCACATACTTGTCTGTTCCCATAAGGATTGGACAGTCTTAAAAATAGGATCACAATGAGTCAGAATCTAATAGACAGCCATGGATTCTTCGGTTTGGGCTGCCTACCCTGTTATTTTTTGGATAGTCACAGTGCTTGCTGTCTTACTTTCATATCTGTGCACAAATAAGGCATTGTCAGCAGACTTTTCCTGATCACCATATATAAAATAGCACTTTCCCCAGAAGTCTCAAGTTTCCTTAACTTGCTTCATTTAATTTTCTAGTCGTGAGCACAAAGTGACAGCCTATTTTCACTTACTGTCCTTATTTCTCAAATCTAGCCCAAACTCTAAGAGACCAGGGACTTGATCTTTTTTGTTCAATAGTCGGTCTTCAATCTGCATAACCTATTTCTCCCTTTGGGCTTTCCTAGAGGGAAAGAACTGCTGAACACTTCTCTCTGTTTCTACCATGTTGTAGACCTAGTAGTTAGTTACTCAATATATATTTGTTAAATTGAACTATTTATGTAACACTTTTCAACTCAACCAACATCTCTATTTTACAATTCCCGGATTAACAAATATAAGTAAATGCAGATCACATTTCCCTACAATCTACAGTTACATTTTAAGTATAAAGCCACTTTGAGATTCAGTAGAGAAAAATGGGGAAATGGATTCAAATGCCAAAACAATTGATTTAGCTTGTTTAAAAATATATTTTAATTGTGGTAAAAATATATAATAAAACACTTGTCATTTCAGCCACCTTTCCATGCATACTTCAGTAATATTAATTCCATTCCCCATGTCAAGCTTGCCTAAATTTTCTCTATACTATCAATATGGTCTTCCATTACATTTTACTTTATATACCTCAGGACCTTTTGTGTTATTTCCTATAATTCTTACAATTATTTAGCAATGGAAGTACCAGAGAGCACGATATCTCACCCAATATCACACAACTTGGAAATATTAGGGCCTGAACTCATAATTAGACTTTCAAATTCTAATTCCAAGGCTCTTTTTAAAATCCTACATAATCTCCCTAGTCATTCCTATATTTGAACCCCCCAAGTTATGTTCTGAAGTTCTGTTTTTCCACTAATGATATTGTAACACATTTTCCACATATATATCCATCCAGGGCTTTTTAGAACAATATAGCAAATATATACAATAAAATTTGGATTTGTTGCCTAGAAAAGAGAGTTTGATTCTCTCTTTCCCTGCGAAAACTATGGAAAAGCTACTGCCTTGCAAAGCAGGTTGTAAGCATTAAACGTGGTAGATGAATGAGACAATAGTACAGGACCATAGTTGGTAATGTCTGTCTTCACCCGTCAGGTGGTATTTTCAGGCACAGTCTGTACTCGCTAAATTATGTTCCAAAATACAAAGCTGATGACATTTATTTCCTTTTTTTTTTTTGAGACCAACTCATCTCTTCTTTCTTTTTCAGTGATCCGCTATCCAAATTCCTGCTTATCTTCCATCAATATTTCCCCTGATGCACGAGGGTAAATAGCAGCAAGACAGGTGGGCTGGACACCGTGGTCTTTGTTCCTCTTCTGGACACTTGTCACCTTAGACTTAATGTTCAGAATATTTTGTTTCTCTTAAATTAGTTGTAGCTCCAAGCAGATTTTAAAAGGGACCAGAGTGTGGATAAGATACAGCACACACTGTGTCCGTATAAACCATGCAATATGAGTGTTGAGCCAGCCAGTCCTTCCCCCATCTTTTTGAGGGGGTCTTCCTGAGCATTGTTACTCCCTCCAGTGAGGTGAACACAAAGGGAACTATGTGTAAAGCACAACCAGCCTTCCACACATCTGGCATGCTTCCACAGTCTGTTTGTGCAAAGCTACTGGAGCAGGACCCATGTGTCCTCTATAATCTCTTGCCATCAACACATAACAAAGCCCCACCCTGGGAGGAGAGCCAAGTTGACCATTACTGTCATCGTTGCTGTTGTTATCAGTTGTTGAGTTGGCCCCCATCTCTTGGAAACCCCATGCCCAAGGAAATCAAGCACTACCCAGTCCTGCACCAATTCCAGGATCGTTCAGTGGTAGATTAGACTGTTGTATCCGTAATGTTTGCATTGGTGAATCTTCAGAGGTAGATTGTCAAGTCTTGTTTCCTAGTGGGTCTCACTTTGGAAGCTCCACGGAAATGTATTCAGCATCACAATAATATGACAGCTTGCAGTGACAGCTGTACAGCAGCTGCACATGGGGTTATCAGATCCTGGTCTTCTGTAGAGAGGAGGAGAATCTTACCTGTAAGTCCAAATATTCCTGGCTGCAACCTACTTTTCACCAACGCAGCAGAGACAGTGTCTGTTTTCCATCACAGACGTGCCTTGTTCTCATGCTGCTCACCAGATTGGGCTAAGCGGTGACTGCGTCAGGCTTCTTGGTAGTGCTAAGTGGGCACCGTCTAATTCTAATCTCAGGTGAGATCAGAATTTTAGGGATGTCCATTGTAAAGTCTCTTTAGAAGATGGAAAGTTGTTTGGGTCAGTATGATATGTGTTCTTTCTCACAGGAATACTATATCACCTCTAAGCTAGTACTTCGACAATTCGCAGCTACTTTTTATCTAAATTATATAGCATGGTATGTTGTGGGATTATTGCCTTTGGTGCTGTGGGAAGTGGGTCAAGTGTTTTGATTTTCCTTGATTATTTTCTATACAATCACTCTACTCATGAAGTTATTAATTTCATAAGACTAATGGAGACCATTAAAAAAGAAGACGAAGACCCTCAATGTAACTCAATAGAGACTTTTTAAGTTCCCAGAAAATATTTTGTCTACTTGAGTGTGACCTTTCATTTATTGGAGGCTTAAAATTTATAATACTCTCTGTCTGTAGGGTTCTTGATCTTGGGAGAGATTGCAGTGTCCTTGTTTCCTTTCTCTAGAGAACTCTCCCTAACACACCCCTTAAAAGGAAACCAGGACACTTATGATCTTATATAAATATGTTAGAGGATAGGTTTATATGGCGAGAAGATATGTAACAGCTAATTAGTTCACACAGCAGTACAGAGTTCAGTTGAATTCCCTTCTGTGGAGCAGTTAAGATACTGGAAGTCCTTCAACTGTGGGCTGTCGGGTCCAAGGTCAAGGAAGCAGACAGCAGAGTCCTGCCTGCTAGGCGAGGTAAGCAGAGTCTGCCCCCAGGCAGCAAGCAGCAGGTCGGGTCAGCAACAGTCTGTAGGTCAGGAATTTAGCAGAGCAGGCCCAGATGGGATATGGAACATGAGCAATGCAATACAACGGAATCCACCAGCCTCATGCTCAAGCAATGTGCAATGGATGCACCAGCAGTGTGTGAAGCAGGTCCCAAAGAAGCATCAAACCCTGGCAACATGATCTATGGATTGGCCCGGCCCACAGGTAGTGTAACTCACAGGTTCAGGCAGAGAACTAGCCACAGCAGCAGCCCTCACGTTCTAGCATGCTCTAGTCACCAGGGAGCAAGGGTGAGGTGGGCGGGTCTTGCAGAGTCACTTATTTTTTGCCCTCCAATCAAACTGTGACCTGATTATTCCATATGTTCCTGTTGGTCAGATTGGCACAATCAACCTACCTATCACAAGGGTAATATCTGTAATTCTGAGCACCATTCAGTCCCTGTGCAAACCTTTAGTGTAGTTGCTTCTCTATTTGTAACAAAACCCACAAGTCATGCTTATGCAAGGACACAGCTTCTATGCTTAAAACCCAGCAGTAGTGTCCCTGGAATCCAGCTCTCCTCCTTCATCATGAGGCTCATTCTTCTAACAATAAGGAAGTCTTTGCCATGAAAGTGATTCCACCTCATAAAAACCCTAGGCAACTTTATAGGTAGAGGTAGATCTAGGTGTGACAGGTATGACAGTTGTCCTGGGTACCACTGGAAGGGGATGCAAATGAGTAGGTTTTATGAATAGTATTTCCAAAGTCAGCTGTCATTCATCAAGGTTGAATGGCTAATTTTGGATTTGAAAGCCTCAATGACCAATATGAAGAAGACTGTGGCATCAGGGTTGGAGGAAGGCTTATTAAGAACCTGAAATATGCAGATGACACAAGCTTGCTTGCTGAAAGTGAGGACTTGAAGCCCTTGGTGAAAACTGAGGACTGTAGCCTTGAGTTTGACAACTGCACTAAGTGGCAATCATATCATGATAAATGGAGAAAAGTTAGAGCTAGTTAAAAAACTAAATAAAAATAAAAGTTGTCAAGGTTTTTGCCTTTCTTGGATCCACAATCAATGCTCATGAGAAAAGCAGTCAAGAGAGCAAATGACACATTGCACTGGGTAAATCTGCTTCTTGAAGCTTCTTGATGCTTCTTGATGCATCTGCTTCTTGATGCTTCTTGAAAGGATTGAAAACCAAGGTTACCTTGAAGAGTGGCGGGAGCCTGCCCCAAGCCAAGGTGTTTTCAATTGCTTCATAGATATGTAGAAGTTGGACATGAATAAGGAAGATGAAAGAAGAATCGATATGTTTGAATTATTATGGAGCTAGCAAAGAGTACTGAAAGGACCACGAATGTCAAAAGTACAAACAAATTTATAGCGTGAATGCTCGTTAGAGGTAAGAATGGAAAGACTTTGCTTCCTGAACTTTGGATATGTTGTCTTGAAAGACCAGTCCCTGGAAAAGGGCATCATGCTGGATAAAGGAACAGGCAGCAAAAAAGAGGAAGACTTTTCACAAGATGAACTTACAACAGTGGTTGTATGGGTGACAATTGTGAGGAGAGCACATGTCTCGTTCTGTTGGACATATGATACATAGGAGTCAGAATTGACTTGAAAGCACTTCACAACAATACCAGTGGGTCAAGGAGCCTTGATGGTGTAGTGTGTTTTGTGCTGGCCTGCTAACAGTATGGTCAGTAGTTTGAAGCCACCGGCTGCTCCATGAGAGAAAGATGAGGCTTTCTGTTCCCAAAGATATTAGAGCACCAGAAACCCACAGAAACAATTCTACTCTCTCTTATAGGCCTGACTATGAATATAAATGGACTCAATGACAGTGACCTTTTTTATGGGTCAAAGCAGACTAAATGATCCTGTTCTGCTTAGCCTACAAAAAGAGAGGGGAAACATAACTTTAAGCACATTATTAGCCAGCTATCAGTGAAAAATAAGGAAGGTATACTTGTAAATTTCCTGTAGGCCTATAACGTGTCAAGGAAAAGATTAATGAGCTTCACTTGTATTTTGAGCTGACATGACAGCAAAATTTGGATGAGACTCAATCTCAGTGCATGCCATAGATGCTCTTTACTATAGAAAATGCCTCTGCCTACAGGAAAGGGGAGACCTGCCACATAGGCTTTCCAAGGCTGTAAATCTTTACCGAAGCAGGTTGCCACATTATTCTGCCAAAGAACAAGAGAGACTTGTAAGTTAGACTTTCTGACCTTTCAGTTAGCCTCTGATGTCTTAGCCACAGATCCAGGAAGGCTCCTTTCTTCCAGATAGAGCATGATTTAGGTCTCAGTTCTTCGTGTGTGTGTCTCCCTTCCTCCCCCCTCCTCCCCCCCCTCCCGCCTCCGTTCTTCTTGAGGGCAGTGTGAATAGAGCCTGAGTGGTGGGTCCCATGCTGTACTTCAAGCTCCAAAGCAAGCTCAATGGCTTTCCCTCTTGCTCCCTCTCAGAATCCAGTCTGGGATGTGCCTGAGTGGTCTCCCTTCCAGCAGAGCATTCCTGGGCTCTCTTTTGAGTTTCAGCCCTCAGTCTTATCTATTGGCTGTGTCTTTCCTGAGACAACTTGGTCCTCTAGGCATGCCTGAATCTCATATGATTTTGGCTCTTGCTCTTTGACCTTTGCCTCCTGATTGTTGTGCCATCTATCCTGTGTTCTCATTTCATGTATCATTTGTCAGGTTTTATTAATATCACAAAAGCAGTTTCATCTCTCCCCCATCCAACTCTCAACCAGTATGGTACCCCTGCTTTCCCCTTTTATGACTATAGTGTAGTGCTTTTCACCACCGTGCTTTCTAAGGCCATAATTCTCTATCATTCCGTTGAAAGACATGATGATGATGTCCTCTAGAGAGTGGTCCCTCCTCATAGGAAATTCAAAGTATGTGAGGTGAAATTTCACCATTCTTGCATCTAAGCAAGATTCTGACCATATGTACTTATTCCCAGACAGTCATATTCGGTCTTCTTGAAGTCCATGATCTATTCACTCCTCTTTGCTAATTCATTGCCATCAAGTCCCTCCTAATGCATGGTGATCCTGGAACAGCTCACCTCCAAGGCGTTGGCAGTTAGTTATAAAATCCTACAGGGTTCCTTCTTCACCATCTTGCAAATGCACGACTTGACTCAGTGGTTACCACTGGACTGAAACATGACAATGACTGTGAGGATGATAGAGAATTGGGCAGTTTTTTGTTCTGATATCCATATGGTTGCTATGAGTTGAACTCATTCAAGGCCCACAAGAACCATGTGTTTAGTCAGGAGATCTGCATCCCTGGAATGAAGCTGTTACATAATGGATGATGAGTTGGAGTGCTAACCACAAGGTTAGCAGTTCACCCCCACCATTTTTCTCTAAGTGAGAAAAATGAGCCCTCTTTTTTTCTCCCAAAGATTTACAGCCTTAGAAACCATAATTAGGAACACCATGAGTCAGTATTTCCTCGATAGCAGGGAGTTGAAAATGAAGGAGTGCCAGGGTGTGAAACATGGCTAATGTGCTCACAGCTGCTAATGGAAAGATAAAAAGTTTGAATCCATTTAGAGATGCCGAGGGAAAAATCTATGGTGATCTGCTTCAAAAAAGTCAGTCATTGACATCCCTATCAGAGAGATGAGGGTTTCTGAGGGATACTGATAATAAAGTCAACTCAGAAGAGGGGAAAGGGAGCAGACACATCAGAGGGCTTGAGGGAATGTCTATTGGCAGAAAAGGGTGGACAACCAACCTTCCTGTATAGTGGGGTGGGGGAATAGTGAAAAGTACTTTTAAAGACCCCAAGGGGAAAGAATCCCTGATACTACGCATCAAATAAGCCACTTTGGCTCAAGTTTCTGGGCACACTCTGACTCTTCAAGACATACAACATGCTCCAAAGGCTGCACCAGAGAAATCTAATACAAAAATGCCACCAGGTGAACTGGACTGTACTTCAAACACATCTGTACCCTGAGGGACATAAGACTGAAAATTCACAGTGCATGAAGAAGCAGAAGATAGTTGAACCAAGAGTATTGAACTATTGATAGGGAGGCGGTAATTGTCCTATATGCTATATTAAGATATGTATTATTCCAGCAAACCTGTGATTGACAGTGGACATTATTGTAAAATTTCCCTGACAACCAAATCTCATAGTTTATATAAGGGAGTGAATGGGATTATTTCTGTGCAAGTGTATAATTGAGGTATTAAAATATGGAGTTAGCCTACAATGGTCCAATATCCCTCTCTCAACATGTTTAAAAATTAGTAGCTGGGGCTAATTAATGATACTATTAATGGAGGATCTCTATGCTCTAGGGAAATGATTGATAAGACTCTCTACCATAAATTAAGAAGGAAATCTCTAAAGAGAGCCAAAGGCATGTTTTAAAAATCAAAAAACAAAAACAGATTCAGAAATGGGTTTGAGGTTCATGCTCAATCTTAACTCCAATTTAAGAACCATCAGTTCTGACATCATAGCCCCACTCAATACTCACCCCCAGGAAGGGAGCACAGGTGCTATAGCAAAGTGTGGTGAAGAAATTAGATGGGGCCCAGCTATAGATGAAATAACATCTTTTTTTAGGGCTTATTTCCAATCAAGCAGTCATCTAAGTGAGACGGTAAATAAGTCCACATGGAAGAAGCACACTAACATTGGTGGCCAAAAGATTGTAGATCATACATTCCAAAGTTGAAGGGGATAGTAGTAGCAGAGGCCAAATTGTGAACTTCTGTTTTTCATAAGGTTGTGAATGACACATTTGCTAGATCAACGTAGGAAATGAGCCTCTGTAACTTCCCTCTATCTGTAATAGAGAGATAGAAAGAGACTGGTTACCAAACAGAGTGCATTGGAGAGGTAGTTATAGGAGATCAAAATGATAACTCTGACTTGAATGCTCAAAGCCTTGTCAGTTGATTCCCTCTCTGATATAAATTGGGTCTGATCTGATTTTCAACATTTTCTAGGGCTTGGGGATGTTTTTTAATATTGGGGTTTATCTCTGCTTTTTTTTTTTTGGTCATTGGAGGTAATCCTTTTGAATTTTTGTATGAATTTTTTTTCAGTATATGAACCCCAGGATTGATGAACCTTTAGAGGCAGTAAGCAGAATAAGAGTTCCTGGAACTCTTATTCCTGGTGTGGGAGTAGGGATGGAGAGAGTAAATTGGAGCTCATATCAAGGAGTTCAAGAAAGAAGAGAACGTTTTGAAGCTGATTGTTATAGCAATTGTACAATACTGCTTGAATGAACTATGGAATGATACGATATCTCTATTAGTTCCCAATGAAATAGTTTTGAAAACAGAAACAAAACAAGAAGTCAGTCATTGAAAACTCAGTGAACTACAGTTCAAGTCTCACACACATGATGTTTCCATGAGTCAGAGTTCATGCTAGAGCAACTGGTTTATGAAGTATTCATAGGCACCTCTGCCTCTGGAAGTTTTCTGGTCCCATCTAGAGGTGTCCAAATTGGGACGCTGAGACCCTAGTGGATAAGCCAGGCAATTCTTTGAGGGGAGAGGAAGACAATGTTGAACTGCTGTTTTGATTTAATTTTTATCCAGAAAGAAGGCATTAACATTTTGCAGGTCTTTATGCTCTGTAAACAGATGGTGTGACCTCACACATGGTACATGAGGAATCTGCAAGGAGAGCCATAGGCTTGATGGTCATTGACTGTGAGCAGAAGGCTATGTGTTGCACCTGTCAACATGGTTTTGCTATCTGACTTTGCAAAAGCAAATCTCATAAAATGGCTTAGAGGCATAAAAAGATGACTGCGCATAAGATAATACTGTTAATGTCCGGTTACGCACTTGGCTGTTAACCGAGAAAGTGAGAACCTATCAGGCAAACCTTGGAAGAAGGATGAGTCAGTCTGTTTCCATACTGATTTAATTCTCAGAAGTCCTAGGACGCAGCACTACTCTGTTCTCAAGAGCCACTGTGAGTCTGAGTCAGCCTAACGCCATGGGTGGGTGGGAGTGGGGGGTGGGGCATAAAGTCAATATTTGTGCACACCCTGAAAGCACTTAATGACCAAGGGAAGAGTTGATAAATAACAGATATGAAATCAGAAGTTGGACAAAAGCTCCCCAAACAACCAAGAAGACCATGAGTTATATAGGTTTAAAGAAATCATAAGAATATATCCCCTTGCTCCATTGTGGTTCCATTACCCTCAAGGTTTGGTGTCCCGTGGAATGGGGAGGAGGGATGTCTGCATGTGCACTTCCAATTCTGTGGTGACAGAAGACATAACCAATACTCTCCCCCTGGGTGAGTTAGTACCCTGCTCCCCCAGTGTTATTATCCCCCCATCCCTGTTTTTCTCCTCCCTCTCCCCCACTTTCCCCTTCTTTGTTCAGAAATAACACATACAACCTTGGCTTTAGTCAAGGTTACCTGGTTACCCATGCCTCAACTGTAGATTGTGAGATAAGTTGCTTTTCTTCTCTACCTACTCTGCCTATGGGCTCATATTGCACGTATCCTTTTGTGAATGGCTAACATCACTTAGCCTTATTTCCTTCAACTCTTTCCATAAAATGATGTGCTTTATGTGATCATCAGTGTATTTTAGTGATGCGTAGTTCTCCATTGTGTGTATGTGCCAACATTTTCTAATCTTTCATCTATCAATGGAAATTTAGGGGTTGTTTGCAATTTTTGGCAATTGTGAACTGCCCCGCAATAAACATTGGAGTGTAGATAACTGGTCATTGTATATTTCTTACCTCTTCTGGGTATATGCCCAGTAGAGAGGTAGCTGGATCATAAGGGAGATCAATTTCCATTTGCTTTAAATATTGGCATATAGCTTTCTACAGAGGCTCTATGGATCTATACAAATACCAGCAGTGGAGAAGACTTCATATCTCACCACATCTCTTCCAACATTTGTTGCTCTCGGATTTTCTGACTTGGACTATCCTCAAGGGTGTTAGGAGGCATCTCATGGTTGTCTTAATTTGCATTTCTCTGATGGTTAATGATCAGGAGCATTTTCTCATATGTTTATTGGCCATTCGGTTCTCCTCCCTAGTGAAACTTCTCTTCTGGTCTTTTGCCCACTTCCTCATGGGGTTTACAGTTTTCCTCTTTTTTTCAGGCCAAGAGGGTATTATACATTTTAATAACATGATAGTTGTCTATTCTGTCATTGCTAAAATTCCTATCCAGTCCGTTGGTTCTCTTGTTACTCTCTTTGTGAAGTCTTTTAATGCATGCAGGAGTTTTATCTTTAGTATATCTCACTTGTTGATTTGAGGTTCACCTGTGTGTGTACCCTTCCCTATTGCAGTTAGCCTGTGTATTATTCCCTGATCAAAGGTTCTTAGGTTTGTCCCGATTCCTTTGTGGATGGTCCTGATTGTTTGGGGCTTTACTTCTAGTTTTGTGATTCATCTAGAGTTTGTTCTTTTACATGGGGCAAGGTAAGGATCTTGTTTCACTTTTCTACGAGGAGATATCCATTGTTTCCACTATCTCTTGTTAAAGAGGGCATCAACTCCTCATTTTATGTTTGGAGGGCCCTTCTTGAAGATCGGTTATCTATATGCTGATGATTTTCTGGGGTTTCTGTTCTTTTGCATTGCTCTGAGTATCTGTCATTATGCCAGTCCCACACAGAGGACAACACTAAACCTACAAGTTGGGGAGAGAGGCCAGCATGCCATGCCCATATAGAAGCAAACCAAGAAGGAAAAAGAGAGAGTGAGGTCCCATATGGGCACACCTAGCTCTGAGGATGACATTCCTGCACAGACTTACTAATGCACAGAGAGGTCTGTATAACCAACAACATCTCAAGACACGAGATCCCCTTGCTGGAGCATACTTCAGCAGAGAATGATAGTAGCAACGTGCAGCAGGGAGTGGATCCTGTCTGAACTCCCCACAGCCAGATGGACCAAGAAGGGAACATAACAGATCAGTAACAGAAGCCAAGCCACAAGCCCCTGAGAAGCCCCCCAGATAGACTTTAGGCTAGGGGGGGAAGTTCCCTGAGTCCCCCAGGATCAGTGCGGCGATAGAAATAAAGGTAAGTTGTAGACAGACCTGGACTTATGGGGCATTTTTCGCTAGCCATTGTTATTACTTTTCTCTTTTCATTCACTTGTCTGGATTTGTTTTGTTTTGCTTGGTCTCCTTGTTGGTTTGGTTACCTATATAAGATAGGCTTGGGAAGAAAGCTTAAGAGAAAGCAACATGATCAACAGCTCCAGAGGGACTTCTGGGGGAAGAGGAGGCAGGGGAAGAAAGCAGTGAGCAAACAATGCTGTAGACAGGGGACCAACTAGGGAATTAAAATAAAAAACAAGGATGATATAGAGATCCTGGCAGTGTTGGAGCAACAACAATCTAGCTGAGAGGACTTACAAAGAGGCAGAAGAAGGGCTCATGTGATGATGGGACAGGAGGAAGGTACAAGGAACCAGAGGAAAGGTCTAAGAAGCATAACTATGAATAGGTGTATACATATATAAATATATTAATTCATAAAAATAGAGGCATTGGCCTATTTTTTATATTGCTTATATATTTGTATTGTAATACACTGAGGTGATGGATGGACTTTGGACCTCTGCCCAAACCCTGCCTCAACACAAGAACACTTTGTTCTAACAACCTGGTATTCTGTGATGCTCACCCTCTTGGCACAAGGTGCCGATTGGATCAGGTTAAAGGTATCAGAAGACCACAAAGACACATATTGTTGAGAATGAGGGGGGTTGGAGGTGAGACCCCAAACCCATCTGTTGACAGTGGGACATCCCCATCACAAGGAAGTGATGAATCAACCAAGGTGCAGTATAGCACCGATGAAACACACACTCTTCCTTTGGTTCCTTAAGGCTTCCTCACCCCATCCCCCCACTATCATGACCTCAGTCCTGCCTTTCACTGCTGTCTAGACCAGAGCACGTGCACAGGTACAGATAAGAGCTTATGACATATGGAATCCAGGTCAGATAATCCTCTCAGGAACAGAAATGAGAGTAGTGGTACCAGGAGAGTAGGGTGAAGGTGAGGAGAGGAGGGAAGAGGGAATTGATCACAGCGATTGACACATACCCCTCCCCCAAACCCCACATATACAGACAGGGGAACAAACAACAAAATCCGTGGGGGAAAGTAGACAGCAGTCAGTGTAAGATTGGGTACCCCCTTACAAAAGAGTCGTGGGGAAGAGACTGGCCAACCAGGGTGCAGTGAAGTAGCAATGAAACATACAACCTTCCTCTAGTTCTTAAAGGCTTCCTCTCCCCCAACTTTCATGATCCCATTCTACCTTACAAATCCAGCTGAACTAGAAGAGGCACACTGGCACAGATTGGAATTGGAAATATGGGGAACCCAGGACAGGTGAACCCCTCAGGACTAGAAGTGAGAGTGGAGTTACCGGATGGATGGAGGGAAGGTGGAGTAGAGAAGGGGAGCCAATTACAATAATCTACACATAACCTCCCTGGAGGATGGACATTTGGGAAGTGGGGAGACATTGGGCAGAGTAAGATATGACAAAATAATAATAATTTATAATGTATTGAGGGGTCATTGGGTAACGGGGATCGGGGAGGGCGGGAAAAGGATGAAAAGCTGCTATCAAGGGCTCAGGTGGAAAAGCAGGGATTTTGAGAATGATGATGACAGTAGGCATACAAAGGTGCTTGGCACAGTATATGTATACATGTACTGTGATAAGCGATGTATGAGCCCTCAATAAAATGACTAAAAAAGAAAATAATATTTGTAATGTATCAAGGAGTCACAAGGGTGGGAGGGGTAGATGGAGAGATAAAAGAGGAGCTGATACCAAGGGCTCAAGAAAAAAGTAAACGTTTAGAAAATAATGATGACAATATATGTACAATTGAGCTTGATGCGAGTGATGTAGGGATTGTTATAAGAGCTGTAAGAGACTTCAATGAAATGGTAAGAAGGAAAAAAGAGAAAGAAGAAATCCCCTCAAAAATATATATTAGTTAAGGAAATGAAGACATCACTGAGATTCAACGGGCACTTAAAACCATTAATGATGATAAGAGTTGATGTGGGGCATTTAAAACTTTTTTAATACCATTAACAACATATAAAATAAAAACTGCAAAAAATATATTTATTTTTTATCTTACATCTTTAAAAATAGTTTCTTTTTGACAGTCTCACGAGCATACAGAGAACGGAAACATTTCACTAGTCCACTAACATTCATTATTATTTCTTCCTCCTTGTACTCCTTATTGTTGTCGTGAGTATTCTTTATACTCACCTCCCACCCACTCCTCTGCTCATGTCCCTTTGCAACTATTAACCCAGTTTTTGTCTCCATAGATTTGCCTCTCCTGGGTTTCATATAAAGAAAAACTTAGAAAATCAAAATGACCCACCAATGACAAAGAATCAGGGATAAGCCTCAATCCCAAACAAAGCAGAAAATTATAAAAATAAAAAACAAAACTAGAATGATTTTACACCAGATGAAAAGGGAGATCAAATAAATGACCAAGTGTCACTTGTGACCTAGTCACAACTGCAGTCATTGACTCTGTAATGCACTCGGACAACATCCCTGGCCCTTGGCAGAGAGGGTTTGTGGGAGGCTTAGTCTGTATGGGGATCCTGTGAATGGGTTTTGAGCTTTCATTGTCATCTATAGCCTTCTGAAAATCAGATGTCCAGAATTTGGGGTCAAATACTATTCCCTCCTCTGGGCTTGTTCACATGTCTTTTGCCGACTTTTTAATTGGGTCTTTTGTTACGTTCTTTTTGAGGTCTTGAAGAATTCTACATATTTAGGAAATTAGACCCTTGTCTATTATGTCACCCATCCCTAAAAAACTTTTCCTCAATCTGTTGGTTCTTGTTTATCTTTTCTGATGAAATATCTTGATGTACATAAAGGTTTTATTTCCATTCTCTGAGTTATCTTTTTTTTGCCATGTTTTCTTTATTATACCTGATAGCCAGTATATATGTATCAATAGGACACTTATATTTGCCCCAATTTTCTAATTGATTATCTTTAGAGTACTGGCGTTTCTAATTAGACCTCTAAACCATTCTGCCACCCTTTATATGTCACTTTGTTGTACTGTGCTGCTATGATGTTGAAAGCCATTTCATTGGTGGTTAAATTATCGGCAGCATCACCCAAAGTGAACAGGTTTTAGCAGAGCATCTAGACTAAGACAACAAAGAAAGAATATGCTTTTCAGTTCAGAGCAATAATCCACCAAAAACCTTATGGTTAACTTTGAAGTGTTTTCAGTTACTGAAAACAGAAGTAGAATATCATCAGAATGTGCCAGAAGATGAGTATCTATTTTAGAAGGCACTCAAAATATCATGAAAGAAGAGCTGCCTTCTCAAAATAGTGGCCATAATGATGTGAAGGGAGTAAAACTACTTTCTAGTCACACATGACTCAAAATGAGAAGAACCATCTGAAAACATCAATCAATAATTGGATATTGAAATGTACAAAGTATGAATTGAGAAAAATTGGAATGCATCAAAATGAAATTGCTCTCATTGATATTGATATTCTAGATTGATATTCTAGAAAGCCAAAATGGACTGGTATTAGCCATCTTCAATCAGAAAATCATGAAGTTTACACTCAAACTTAATGTTAAAGGATATAGCACAATAGAGAGAAATCACATGGTACTCATTGTCAGAATGGATCTTGCTTAATAAGGACAAAAATTTCTGTGGTAGGATAATTTCTTTCCAAATACAAGGAAAACCAATCAATACAAGCATTCTTCACCAATCACAGCAGCTAGTGATGAGGAAATTGAAGAATTCTACCAATACATTGAGCCTGAAGTTGATTAAATGTTCAATCAAGGAGCATTGATAATTATTAGCAACTGAAATACAAAACGTGGAAAGAAATAAGGAACAGCAGTTGGAAAATATGGTTTTAATGATAGAAATGAAGCTGGAGAACCCATGATTGGATTTTTCAAGACTACATAGAAAATAACTTTTTTCAACAACACTTGAAGCTACTCTACACTTAGATTCTGCAGATGGCACACAAAGAAATACCATTGACTACATCCATAGGAATAGATGATGGAAAAACTCAGCATCAACAGCTAAAATTAGGCCAGGGGCCAACTGTGGAACATGCCACCAATTGCTCCTATATCACTCCAGGTTGAAGTTCAAGAAATTAAAGATATCTCACCTGAGTTTTGGGAACTTCTAAAAAACAAATTCCATGTAGTAAACACTAGTGACAGAAGACCTGATGAGCTGTGGGATGGCATCAAGAAAGCCATAAAGAAAGGAAAAGGCAATTAGAAAGATGAGAAAGAAAGAAAAGACCGAAGTAGGTGTCCTAAAAGATTCTGAAACATACTTTCAATTGTAGAATAGCAAAGTACATGGAAGAAATGATGAAGTCAAATAACTGAACAGGAAATTTCAAAGGGTGACTTGAGAAAGCAAAGTAAATTATTAAATTGAAATATACAAAGAAGACCAATGTGGTGGTCATGTACTTGATGTCAATTTCATGATTGGGATGTAGGGGTGGAGTCTAGCGTGTCAATCTGGAGATAGCTATTGAGTAGCCAATGAGGTCTTTGTGTGGGCATGGCTTTTTTCTGAGAATTCTGGGAAGTCTCAAGGTATTTCCCTCGTGGAGATGAGAGACCATTTTTTCCAGTTGTTGGAAGTCACCCGACTAACAAGACAAGATGGCAGCATCTGAGGAACCGGAAGAGCTAGAGGAGAAGCCACATGGCCTTACCTTGATGGAACCAGACCTCTGAAGCCGGAAAAGCCACAGAGAGATTTCTGCCAGTGCTGAGATTTTTCTATCATCAATAGATACTGTTGATGGACACTGATGGACACTGATCCCATGAGGGGACCCCCGCCAGAGCCAGGACTGCACCCACTGGCCTGTGACTTCATAAGTCAGAAGGAGACTATAGACTGGTATCAGATATATGGGCTAGTATTGGATTTATGACTTTGAACTGAACTGGGTTGGGTTGCTTACTCAATGCTCCATTCCTCTTATATATAAACCTTCCCCGTATATCCATATGCATGTCTATGAATTTGTTCCTCTAGTCTACCCTGACTAACACAACCAATGAGAAAGGATGTGCTCAGCATATCTTAAACTGAAGGGACTAAAAAATAAAGTCATCTCGAGTTGCATTATTGAAAGATTTTATGGGGAGAATGTTGAACAATGCAGGAAACCCCCAAAGAAGATGGGAAGAAAACGCCGATTCAGTATATCAAAATTAGCTAGTTGTGATTCAAACATTTCAGGAGTAACACCTAAGCAAGAGCCTATGGTGTTGAAGGAAAAAGTTCAAGCTACACTGAAAGCATTGGCCAAAAACAAGGCTCCAGAAATTGATGGGGAGGGGGAGGGGCAGGGAATACCAATCAAACTGTTTCAAAAAGCTGATGAAGCAGCGGAAGCATTTACTTGTCTATGCCATGAAATTTGAATGGCAACGACTTGGCCACCTTATTGGGAGAGATCCATGCGTTCACCCATTCCAAAGAAAGGCAACCCAATACAATGCTCAGGTTATAGAAAACTATCATTTATACCACATGCAAGTCAAATTTGGCTGAAGATAACCCAATTCAGCAGTACATTAACAGGGAGCTGCCAGAAGTTCAGGCCAGATTCAGAAGAGAACATAGAACAATTGCTGATGTCAGATGGATCTTGTCTGAAAGCAGAGAACGCCAAAAAGATGTTTACTTGTGTGTTATTAACTTTGCCAAGGTATTAGACTATCTGGATCAGAACAAACTGGATAATCGAAAGAAGAATGGGAATTCTGGAATGCTTCATTGGGCTCATGCTGAACTTACACACGTGGATGAAGAGGCAGATGTGCAAACAGAACAAAGGAATTTTTTAAAGGAATTTTAAGCATGGTTTAAAATCAAGCAAGATATATATATATAATCTCTGGGTTGTATAATTTCACTGTACTTATTTAATCTATATAGTGAGTAAATAATCCAAGGACTGTATTATATGAAGAAGAATGTGGCATCAGAATTGGAGGAAGACTTATTAACAATCTGTGTCGCACAGTTGACACAACCTGGCTTACTGAAATTCAGGAGGAATTGAAGCACTTGTTTATGAAGACCAACAACTGCAGACTTCAGTATGGGTTACAACTCAATGTAAAATGGACCAAACTCCTCACAAATGGACCAATAGGTACTAGCACAATAAACAAAGAAAAGATTGAAGCTGTCATAGAAATTGTCTTGCTTGGATTCACAATCAGTGCTCATAGAAGCAGCAGTCAAGAGATGACAAGATACACTGTGTTGGCTAAATCTACTGTGCAAGACTTCCTTAGAGTACTGAAAAGCAGGGTGGGCATTTCGAGGACTAAGGCGCACCTGGCTGAAGAGTGCACTCAGCATATCTTTTTTACTTGTCTCAAATGCCTGTGAAAGTTGGACATTGAATAAAGAAGACTGGAGAAGAATGGATATGTTTGAATTGTGGTGCTGTGAAGAATAATTGAAAGCATCAGAGGCTGCCAAAGAACAAACATATGTGGGAAGAAGTACAATCAACGTGCTCCTTAGAGGCAAGGATGGAGAGACTGTGTTTTACATGTTTTGAACATGTTGTCAGGAGAGACCAGTCCATGGAGAAGGACATTATGCTTAGCAAAGTAGAGGGTGAGGGGCAATGGAAAAGAGAAAGGCCCTCAATGAAATGGATTGACACAGTGGCTACAAGACCAGCCAGCAGCATGAGAACCTTGTGAGGCTGGTGCAGGACTGGCAGTGTTGCATTCAGTGTGCATAGGGTCAGTATGGTCAGAGCCTACTGGAGGGCTCTCACAACAACAAAGTTGACCAGAGACATAAATAAACCATAGACATATGAAAGGATTTAGGGGCTCACTCATGATTCTAGTGCCATTCTAACAGCATTTACTTCTTCTTTTTTTTTTTTTTAATTTTTTTAGGCATCACTGCCCTGGTGGTGGGTAGGAGGCCCAGCCTTTGCTCCTGGGAGCCGGAATCGAACCTCCATCCCAGTGGGCCGCAGTCCCGCGCACAACCACTACGCCACCGGGGCTCAGCCCGCATTTACTTCTTAAGTTACGGCCCTGCTTGATGTTGTCCCTTCTGAAGAAGTCACTGGAAAGATGGATATGATGAAGAATCTAAATGGTGCCTGGTTATCAGGAAGAATAGAGTTTAGGGTCTTAAAGACTTGTTGTCAAACGCAACTGCCATTATGAGCTATGTAAATCAAACAGCACAGAGTTCTTTGGGGGAAGGGTTAGAGAGATGGAAGCACTGCCTTTAATATGTATAGTCTTAGATGGAGGAGTTATCATGAAACATTTGCTTCATATTTTGATATGCTTACTTAATGAATGTTTTCTATGATTTTGTAGCAATGCTTGTTAACCAACTCCTATCCAGTGTGCTTTGGGAATCAAGAGATTCCTTTAGCAGTGGTAGAAAAATACAAGGCAATACTGAGAATTAAAAAGAAAGGCAGACAAGCAACCAAATGGCCCCATGAATGTCACAAACAGTTTGGACTCAACAGCTAGCCTAAAGGTTGGTGTGCGTGTGTGCACGCACGCACACACACACACACACACACACACACACACACACACTCCAACCCAAAATAGCCACAGGGGAAAGGTCTGGTAACCTTCTTCAAAAAGGTCACAGCCTTAAGCATCCTCTCAAGCTGGTCTACCCTGCTCACTATAGGTCAGCAGGAGTCAGAAATGACATGACAGCAAATTGTTTGTATTTTAAGATGTCAAAAGGGATCCATGAAGTACACATGGTTTGCATCTTTTGCTAACTTAAAGATGGATGGTTTTAACCACCTGGCAGAGCTGCCCCAAAGGTTGCAGGCAAGGAAATCCCATAGAACACTTCTATGTTTCAATACATGAGGCCACCCCGAATTGTAAACCTCTTATTTGCAATGGGCTTGGGGTTTTCTGTTTGTTTATTTTTAGAATGCCACAGGAAGGGATTAGAGACTTTATGCTGTAGAAGATGTTAAACTACATCCATTCATAGAAGTTGTTTACGTATCAGATGCTTTGAGACTCAGAGGAGATGCTTGAGGTAAAACAGAAGTAAGTAGCAAACACCAGTCGGTAATGGGTTCTGATAAATGTATGAATTACAAATAATATGTTAAAAATGTATGAATTAAAGAACACAGTAGTTGGTTCCATCTATGTGGGTTTAGCATGTTGACGTGGAGTGAGTCCTACCTTCCTTGTTGGCTCTTTCCCATTGTAGCCACATAAGGGAAGACCACAGTGAGTGCATGGATCAGGGTCCCAGATGTTCAGCTTCATAAGCAGGCCATTCATCTCACTTCCAACTGCCCCATGCTTTCTCATCTGAGCTGAAATCTTATCCAACTAATTGGTCACCAGTCCATTTGAGCTAGGCACTTCCTTCAGCACTTGTAATTCCTGATATTCCCCCACCCCCAAGGGCTCCAAGTCTATTGTACATCTATTATTTCAGACATTTCAAATATATTTTCAATTTCTGTAAAATTATAAGGAAAAGGCACCGTATTGCATACCACTTAGAAATACGGGTATTAACACAACTTCTTCTTCAAACAAAGCATTGGTAGAAAACAACAGATTTCTGGAGGAGTTCAATGGCTGTTAAAATGAAAATAAAAGCTGGCTGAGCCCCAGGAGCATAAGTGGTTGAGTTTGGGACTGTGGCCTGTGGGCTTGGTGGTGAAAATCCAGTGGCGGCTCTCAGGAGCAGTGTTGGGTAGTTCCCATGACCACCAGAGGGCAGTGATGCCCCCCCCCAAAAAAAAAAAAAAAAGAAAATGAAGGCTATGAGCATTTTCTCATTATTTTTACTCCCTTCTGGAGGAAAACAGCAGAAGTAAAAAAGCAACCAGTTTAATTTGGGCACCATAGAGAATGCAGTGTCAACATGCCCTTGTATAGCTGTGCTTAGGTGTCACTGAGTCAGTTCTGAATCACAGTGACCCTCTGGACAACAAAGCACGACACTACCCAGTTGGTATATTTGATCCCACAGTTGTAGGCACTTCATCAAACCGTCTCTTATACACTGCCTGTGTTAGTCCCAACAGACTAGGCAAACAAATTTGTAGACACACTATGGATATAAGGGAAAGGTTTATATACAAGAGGAATGGAACATTGGAAAGCATCCCGACCCAGTCCATTACAAGGTCACAAGTCCGATGTTAGCCCATATGTCCAACACCAAGCCACAAAGTCCCCTTCTGACTCACAAAGTCATAGGCCATTGGGTGCAGAGTCTTGTGTGTCCGGTGGCAGTAGAAGCAGCACAAGCATCTCAGCGCTGGCAGGGGTCTCTCTGTGGCTCCTCTGGCTTCAGTGGTCTGGTTCCAGCAAGGTAAGACCGTGTGGCTTCTCTGGCTCCTCCAGTTCCTTGGACGCTGCCATCTTGTCTTGTCAGTCGACCATCTCCCAACAACTGGGGAGATGGTCTCTCATCTCCACGAGGGTAATATTGCGAGACTTCCCAGAACTCTCAGAGAAAGCCATGCCCACAGAGATCTCACTGGCTATCTCCAGATTGACAGGTTAGGCTCCACCCCTAGACTTCCAATCATGAAATTGACATCAAGTACATCACCGCCACACTGCCCTTCTCCTTTACCACACATGACATACTTCTCTAAGGACCGTTCTTTCTTGATGGCATGTTCAAAGCATCCATAGTAGCTATCCTAGAAAAATCTATAGCATTTTCTATATGGATTATAAAAACACATGCTCCCCCCACCCCCACCCCCCACAATTATGTGACCACTTCAGAAGTCTTGAGAACATGAAGTTTTGGGCAACCAAGCACAATATCTGTGGTTCAAATCTACCATCTATTCTGCAGGAGAAAGATGAGGCTTTCTGTTCTATAACTGTACAGTCTCTGAAACCCCATGGAGCTGTTTGAATCGGTTTTAGAAGGTCGCTATGAATCAGAATAGACTCAAGGTCAGTGGGGTTTGGATGACTTCAGTCTTCTAACTTTGAAGTAAGAAGAGACTATGGAAAGTTTCACTCTATTGGCAGAAGAATCCCTGGTTCTGTGGGTTTGAATGTTGGTTAAGTGTTGAGCTGCAAGGTTGGAGCTTCAAACTCCACCGTGTGTACCCAGAGAGAAAGATGAGGCTTTCTCCTCCCATACAAATGTAGTCTCCACATAAAAAACATTATAAATTATGCATGGTTCATGAGGGAGGGAGGGAGGGTGGAGTTGATGAGGAGCTGATATTAAGGGCTTAAGTAGAAAGAAAATGTTTTGAAAACGATGATGGTTACATATGTACCAATGTGCTTAACACAATGGATGGATGGTTGGATTGTGAGAGGAGCAGTAAGAGACCCTGATGAAATGATTTTTTTTTTAAATGTAGTCTTGAAAAGTCATAGCAGCAGTTCTACTTCATCCTCTAGGGTCATAGTAAGTTGGAATTGAGGCAATGGCAGTGAGTTTGAGTTTGCTTTTTTAATTGGTAATTGTTATTTTAGTGATTATTTTGAGGATCGGTATGGGGAAATTATAGACAATTTGTACACAGTTCTTTTGCTGTTGTTGTTTGGGGTCATCGTGATGGTATTTCTGATGTTTGGGATTGGAAGGGGATGTGAAAGCGTGCAACTTGACCACTGTCCTGCCATTGGCTGAGGTGCCCTCAGAAATGGATGCAGCCTGGAATCCACAGCCCAGGGAAGATGAGGGTTTTGCTAGGGATCTCTGGGCTGATTCAGAACTCTGCCTTCTCTGTTGCAGATCTCCAGCTATCAGCTATATTTTGATCAGGTTGGCAGGGTAACGGGTTGGGGGAACAGCACACTGCAGGGCCTTACAAGCTAGTGGACATGTCTTGCTAATTGGGCTGACAGAATTGGAGACATCGTGAGTCAAAGTCTTGTTTGAAGAGCTGGGAGAGGGAAGAGGAAAAAGGGGGCTAACTCAGTGTCATCTTCCTGGAAGTCAGAAATTGAGGGTTTTTTTTTGAGATTATCTTATCAGAAATCATTTATTCTAAGATGTAAATGTGGGGCACTTTTGAATAGGGAGCTTTGCTTTGCTGGACAGAGCTCGATAATCTTTCTCTGTTGAGTTCTTGGGTGCCACAAGCTTAGTGGTGTCGGAGAGGGTCATGTACTTGGAGAGCAGCCTTCTTAGAAAACCTCTAAGATGTGGGTTTAACAACTTCAGTAGCTTTGAGGAATGAACATGTAGCAGGGGTCCTCAAACTTTTTAAATGGGGCCAGTTCACTGTCCCTCAGACTGTTGGAGGGCTGGACTAGAGTTAAAAAACAACAGCAACAAAAATCTATGAACAAATTCACTGTGGAGCCAGGATGAGTCAGCTGCGAAGCAGGATAGCAGTGGCGGCGAAAACTCCTGGCGGGCTGGATAAATGTCCTCGCCGCTTGTGGCCCGGACAGTTTGAGGACCCCTGCATGGTAGGACCATAATCTCTTGTGGAGGCTAAAGGAGGACAAGCAGCCCCCATATTTCAAATGAGTTATGTGTTTTTACTGAGATCCTTTGTCCTGGTCCAGCTGGTTCAGGGTGACTGTTCTAAAATGCACTCCCTCAGCTCTCTCTGCTCTTCCATCCCTCCAGCATGTCAT
>PVJH01007677.1:55840-91073 GCA_004026705.1 Nesogale talazaci
GAGAGAGAGAGAGAGAGAGAGAGAGAGAGAGAGAGAGAGAGAGAGAGAGAGAGACTTGGTTTCATTCAAGAACCTAGGGGGTGGGAGAATACTTAAACAGTCTGGCCTGGTTAATCAAGATTTCCTGCCTTTGTGCAGGAGATGGATGCCAGTTTCTATAGACAGCCTCTAAGGCCCAGAAAGGCACAAGATCAGAGCATGACTTGAAAACACAGAACAAGATGAATCTGACGTCAGAATTCAAAAGAGTCCTGGAAGCTCTTGCTCGGCTGCTTCTCTTAACCCCTCAGTGGTGAGGTGAAGCAGGTAATGGGATTAGGGTGAAGGAAACCCAGTTCATGCTCCTGGTGTGCTGGCTTAGCACACGGGACTGCTGGCCCATGGCCAGCCTTTCATGTTGCATAGTGCACAGTGTCCCTGGATAGAGAAGGTAAACAATGGTTGCATGAATCAGGGTCCCAAATGCTCAGTCCCAAGAGCCATCTCCAGGCCATTCATCTCACTCCCCTCTGTCCCCTGCTTTCCCAGCAGCGCTGAAATTCTACCCCACTCCCTGGTCACCAGTCAGCCCTCCCTGGGCATTTCCTTCAGCGCCACTAATTCCCGCTGTCTTTACAGGGATCCTGACCCAGAGATGCACTTCAATAGGTAAGAGGTTAAAACAACACAAACAAACAGGGGAAACAAACTAGGAGATAAAAAAATTCTTGAGCCCCCGGGAATGCAGAAAGTGTATTTGGAGCACAATTCACACTTGGGCAGCCAACTCTGTTCATGCTGATAAGTCTTTTTGAGAAAAACAAGTGAATTCATATCTGATAAACCAGCACATTGATAATACTAAATTCCCTTTGCTTTCAGGGGTGGGGACGTGTGGGGGAGGGGCGGCAGCAGATAAGTTCTTGTTGGGCAATGACTGAGGGAGGTAAGATTTACTGTAGATGCTACACAATGGCATATTTTCAGTTTAATCAGTTCCACAAGGATTGTACTGATAAGAGCTCTTTCCCTTCAAATAATTAAGACATGCCTACATGTCCCCATACCTGCTGCTAGAGTGGGTGATAAAATCTGTTACAGGAGTGACCATTGTTCTAGTCCAAAACCAGGGTGGCTTGGTTGATCACAGGAGAGTTCTTAGGAATTTTAAAATAGTTTTTTAGTGTTTGGGGTGGGTGGTTGCTGGGCCCCCAATCAGGGTGACTTCCTGCATGGCGGGATGCAATGCTGCCAGTCCTGGGGATGGACTTCGGATTCAGATCCTTGTGACGCACCAGCCTTTCCCTGGCTGACTTTTGGAAGTGCATTGCCAGACCTTTCTTCTGAGTGCACTCCTTTGTAAGCTCTGTTGCCAGGGTGCCCCGTTCAAGCAAGGAGCAAGCCTCCACTGACCAGTCACAAGACATCCCTACACCTATGTCTACACAGACAAAGGTAGTCTTGCAATAATCCTCAACCCTTTTGGAGCTCAGCGGCCCCAAGAAGAACGAGGTCAATATCATAGAGGTTGGTGCTGGCTTCTAAGTCACCATTCGCAGTGGGATAGACGCAGTGGGATAGACGGCCCCGGTAGCTGCAGCCGTGGGCTACTTAGCCTAGGAACAATTGTAAGAAAGACTCAGGATCAGGCCGTGCTTCGTTTGGTTGTTCCTGGGGTACTGTGAGTCAGAACGAACTCTTGGACACTCACCCACCACCACCACCACGAGTGACAGAGTGCCTTCTTCTGTGTCCCACTCGGGCACTGTCTTTGTCAGGTCATCTTTATGCCACTACACGATAAGGGCACGTAGGTTCAGGAACCCCTGGGCACTCTGGTGACCATATGCAGGGCAGAGAGCAAATAGAGAAGCACCCAGTAGAACAATTTCTAACTCATTCTGGATAAATTGGGAATTACCATTAAACAAAATATAATGTTCAACTGGAGCTTGAAAGATGTGTAGGAAATAGGCAAGCGAATTGGTTCTTTTCCTAATCTTCTAAGCACAGTATTGCTAGGCTGAAATATTTACTTACATGCTTACTTATTCATATATATAATTATGTACTTGTAGATACTCATTCATATATGTATATATAAAGAGAGTTTTAGTTCTAGGTTGAATTGTGTCCTCCAAAACTATGGTTCAACCTAGCTGGGTCATGGTTCTCAGTATTATGTAATTATCTGCCTTTTCATGGTCTGATGTCATTCCAAAACAAAATCCACTCCCATTGCATTGATTTAGATTCACAATGACACTGCAGAAGAAAGTAGAAATGCCCCTGTGAACTTCTGAAAGAAGACTAGAAAGCCTCATCATCTTCCTCCCATGTAATTATCCTCTTTGTTATAAATATTAACCTCTGTGATGTAAATGAGGCAAGATTAGAAGCAGTTATGTTATTAAGGCAGTGTATAATTTACAGGATTAGATTGCATCTGGAGTCCATCTCTACTGATATGTAGAGAATATTAAACTAGAAAGCAGGAATCAGAGGACCTTAGTATCCCCAAGAAAGAGGAGCCAAGAGTAAAGTATATTTTTAGTATCCAAGTTCCCTGGGTGAGACCACTCTAGACCAGCGGACAGATTGATGCCAAGACTCAGGGAGATCTCCAATAAGTGCCAGGGCCACAGACGGTGAAAGAAGACAAAGACCATCCCCCAGAACAAACACAGAAAGAAAACCTTTCCCTAAAGCTGGCACCCTGAATTCATACTTCTCATCTCCTAAACTGTGAGTGAATAAATTTTATTTTTGTTACACCCATCATCTATTCATGGTATTTCAGTTATAGAAGCTCTAGATACCTAAAACATATAAACATCCTTCATAAGAATCCACACTTAATGGTTATTATGAAGGCCTTGGTTCTTCCCATCACATACAATGGTATACCAGCTGTCTACGAACTAAGAAACCAAGGAGTTTCTGAGTCTGTCTGTAAGCTGAATGTGCATGTAAACAGGAACCATTAGGTAAGGTTTGTACCCAATGTCAATTAGTCAAATGTTTGTCTTAGCATTGATATATAGTGTACTTTTATACACTTGAAACAAAATTAAAGAAGTACTAAAGATCTTTAACATAATATAGTAATAAAATCATATTTCAGGGCACATCACAAAAGAGTATCTGTTTATTATTATGAAGCATTGGGTGTACCCAGAATTTTTAATAAAATGATCTTTGCAGGGATTGGTTCTTAAGGATGGGCTGTTTGGAAGTTGGAAGTTTGTTACCCAGGGGGTGCCTGTGATCATTCGAGGCCCACGAACAGATCAACAGTTACAGCTGTCTGATAACCATGGGCCAGCAAGGGGGGACAGGTTCTGTAGCAGCACAGAGTAGGTCAGCTCTTGCTTCCCCTTGGCCTGGGCCACAGCCCTTCCTTACAGGAGAGTTGAGTGTTCTCTCGTTGTCATTTTTTTGGGGGGAGACATCACTGCCCTCTGGTGGTGGGAGTAGTAGGCCCAGCTTTTGCTCTTGTGGATCCTCTGCTGGAATTGAACCTCCATCCCAGTGGACCACAGTCCAGCACACAACCACTGTGCCACCGGGGCTCAGCCCCTCCTTGTCATTTTTACAACAAAGGACCAAGTTTCTTCTGAGGATCCTGTGAGTTTCCACAAAGGAGTAGAAAGTCCTGCTTTCTCCCATAGAGCCTATGGTCATTTTGAGCTGCTGATGTTGTGTGGAGCAGCCTAACATGTAACTACTGGAACATCAGGCCTAATATTAGATAGGAATCTTACTAACTGAACCTGGATGGTGGGGGTGATGAGTCACAATCAACTTGATGGCTGTGAGTTTGGAGTTTTTGATTCTTTATGGTCAGCCTAATAGATTTTACTTGAAATATGGATTATATTTTGTGGTTTAACACCACACATGGTGTCATGTAGCCCCTTTTACTTTTCATTGTGCCACGTCCGAGGATAGTTATCAGTGCCCCAAAGAATATCCCATCTGTCTGTGTTGGGGTATAAATGCTGTCTTTCTCTTACCTATCACTGCTCTAGGTAAGACTGCTGGCAGATGCCATTCTGAACCTCAGTTTCCCTTACGTTTAAATAAGAAGTTTAGATGAAGGGAACTCTTAGAGATTTTCCACCACTCTTTCCCTCAGATTATCTGTTTCTGATCACTTCTTAGAAGACAAGTCTTTGAAATCAATGAAGCTTTTGCATCATTCGAGGCACGCTTCCTTTGGAATAGGAAATAAAGTGGAGCTTTTAGAAATTTGATTATTTGACATGGAGCATTGGGTGCTCAGTAGTGGATGAGCATCAGAGAGGCGGAGGATGGGGGAGAGTAGGGAAGCTCAGGAAGGAATCACCCACTAATTTGACAGCTCATTTTCACGAACCAAGTACTTGGCCCACACAGTCTGTCAAACCTGTAGGCAGTAGATTATCAGCGCATCGTGACATCAACTTATTGAATCGTAACACTAAAGCACTCACTGCCATCGAGTCATTCTGAGGCTGTGAGTTTTTTTTCCCGCTCCCCCCCCCTTTTTTTTTTCTTTTTTCTTGAGGCTGTGAGTTTTAAGGGTAGGGTGGCACTGTCTTGCTCTTGGTTTCCCAGACTGTAGCCCTTACTGGAGCAGCAAGCCGTGTCTACTGGTTTCAAACTTCTAGACTGATAGTGAGCAGTCCAATGCATAAACATTACCCCACAGGGACTCCCATTGAACCAAAGTCACATTGCTAATAAGAAAAAATAGAAAATAGGGTGCATCAAATGCAGTTTGAAGAGATAATGGTTCATAATACAAAATGTATTTCTATGTACAGCTATCAAATACTGAACTATGGGGCCATAGGTTACTATTAGAATTAGATGCTTAAAGCATTTATATAATAACTTAAAGATGACCATTTAAGATCTAGTTGAGTTGGGACCAGACTCATAAGCAGATTAAATCGGAAGAAAAAGCATTAAAAGTGCACTAAAGGCCTAAGACCTGGATGAAATGGAATAAATTTTGTCTCCTGTCAGGTGCAAGCATACTTTCTTGTACTCATGTCATCCCCCCAACCCCTCTCTTATACATAAAAATTTAATCTTTGCAAACTGAAGGCCACTGGCTTTGAAGTTAAAGAGATTTCATGTATGAATTTGAGAAACAAACAAACAGCAAAAACAGTCTTATCTTCTTTCTGCCAGTTGCCATGTCTTTAACTTTAGGGTTATCATACTTCACACTGTGCTGTCATACTTCACACTGTACCTAAATAAACTAAGGTATATTCTCATCTCTCAGTAAATGACAGTTCCAGCACATCTTCTCAAGGTTGAAAATAATTGTCTAGGTTTATTTCCCCCCCCCCATTCTTTTTATTTCTATTTTAGAAAATCTGGGTACAGACAGGCAGATTAAGTCATAAAGAAGACCCCCCAAAAAAAGTTGCATCTTTATCCACCTCTACCAATCCCTGTAAAACTGAGTTGTAGTAATAATAATAATAATAATAAATGAACACACACAGAAAACAAGAAAAGTTTACCTTAGCTCTTAACCTCCTCTCCTGCCCCTTTCAAGCTGCTTCATCAACATGGATAGGAGATTGCACAATGTCTGGGTTTTTTCTAGGCAAAAAAAGCCCTAACAACATGTCCCTGTACGTAGGTGGTCCTCTGCCTTCCTAATGCTGTGACTCTTTAATACAGTACCTCCCCAACCATAAAATTAATTTTATTGCTACTTCCTACCTATAATTTTGAATCCTATGAATCTGGTGACCGCTGTGAAAGGATCGTTCAATGCTCAAAGGGGTCGTGACTCACAGGTTGAGAACCATTGCTGTACCTGGAAAGCAAGGGAGGGGCTGACTGGACACAGATTCTGACCATTCATGGATGTATCCTGCTTCTCACCTCTGTGTGGGGTCGTGATTCCAAAGAATAGCTTTCATCAACCTGTGTGCAGGCAGCAGCATTTTGAGTGTCTTAGGGACTCAGGTTAGGGAATCCTGTGCATGTCCGTGGAGAACTTTATTCCTGTGGAGTTTCGAGGACAGATTTTCCAGAGTCAGATGATCTGTCTTTCTCCCCAGGCACCTCTGTGTGGACTCCAACCTCCATCTTTTGATTAGTAACTGAGAGCTGTAACTGTTTATGTCACGCAGGGATTCCTCACAGGGATCCTCAAACTACAGCCTGAGGGCCATATGTGGCCCACCCACGAAGTGGTTTTTTTTTTAAGTCATTTTATTGGAGGCTTATACAGCCCTTATAACATTTTTTCTTATAACATTTTATACATCAATTGCATCAAGCATATTTGTACATATGTTGCCATCATTTGTTGCCATCGTATGTTGGCAACGCATGTTGCCAAAACATTTTTACCTGAAACTCACTATAAGTTTTTTTTTTTTAATAATTTTACTGGTGGCTCATACAGCTCCTATCACGATCAATACATACATCAGTTGTATGCAGACCACATTTGGGCATCTGTTGCCATCATAATTCTCAAAATATCCTTCTTTTACTTAGGACCCCAGTACCAGCAACCCATATTTCCCCTCCCTCCCCACTCCCCCATCCCCATGAACCCTTAACAATCTACTAATTGTCATCATTTTGTCAACATACACTGTCTGATGTGGCCCTTCACCCACTTCCCCTTTGTTTGTACCTAGAGAAGAGATCATATGTAGATCCCTACAATAGATTCCCCCTTTCTACTCCACCTTCCCTCCATTCACTCTCTTAGCATCACCACTCTCACCACTAGTCCTGAAAGAATCATCTGTCCTGAATTACCTTTGTTCTGGCTCCAGTGTACATACCCTGATCTAGCTGGTAGAGTAAGGCAGAGTTGGGATCATGATAGTGGGTGGGAAGAAGCTTTTAAGAATTAGAGGAAAGTTGCATATTTCATGGTTGCTACACTGTACCTTGACTGGCTCATCTCCTCCCTGAAACCCTCTGTAAGGGGAAGTCGCTTTACCTATGGATGGGCTTTGGGTCCCCAATCTGTACGCCCCTTCATTTATAATGATATAATTTTTAGTTCTTTGATGCTTGATACTTGATTCCTTCCACACCTTGTCGTCGCACAGGTTAGTATGCTTCTTCCATGTGGGCTTTGTTGCTTCTTAACTAGGTGGCCGCTTGTTTATTTTCAAGCCCTTAAGACCCCAGATGCTGTATCTTTTGATAGCTGAGCACCATCAACTTTCTTCACCACTTTTGCCACTTTTGCTTATGCACACATTTGTCTTCAATGATGGTGTTGGGAAGGTGAGCATCATGAAATTTCAATTGAAAAGAACAAAGTATTTTTCCATTGAGGAAGCACCTGAGTGGAGGTCCAATCTGCCCATCTTCTGTGTTAATACTAATCCAAGAAATATATGCACATAGATCTATTTCCCAATTGTCATATATAAATATATTCACCTATGTACATGACTATATTTAGACCTCTATAAATACCCTTCACCCCCCCAGTTCTTTCCTCTATTTTCTTTTGCTTTCCTTTTATCCCACTCTCATGCTCAGCCTCCACTGGGGTTTCAGTATTTTCTCTCTGCTGCATTACTCTTGCTCAATCCCTATCGGAGCTCTCACACTCACTTTGTCACTGATTTTGAATCACTTGTTGTTCTCTTATCCCTGGGTTGGTCAACAACACCTCTTTTCCCCCTCCTCCCCAGCTCCCATGTCTCCCCCCAGAATCACCAGTCCCGTTATTTTCTCCTCCAGACTGTTCATCCAGGCTAGTTTATCTAGGTAGACCTGCAGACATAGCAGTATGTGCTAGGAAAAAACCCAGGCATCCTAAGATCAAGCAACCAAAGAAAATAAAACAATGATAACAACAATAAAAAACATGTCATAAATATAGGAAAAAATAAAAATAATAACAAAATAGAAACCTGTAAGTAGTTTAAGGTCTGTTCATTGACCTCCAGGAGTGTCCCCTAGTTGAGTCAGATAGGATGCCACATTCTGGCCCCAAAGTATATCCTTGGCACTCCCTCAGGAACTCAATGCTCCATTGCACACCCTCAGTGTTTTGTCATGGTTGGTTGGGTCAGACAGGATTTAATTCTGACCCGGTTTTTCTACCGTTGGCCCTGTAGGGCCTTGTATCAGTGAGGGATGCCTTGATTCATAGTGGGACCTGTCGTATGGTCCTCTCTGTACATCGGCTGTTCTGATTAGGAATATTGTCCTCAAGACTCAGTGGGCCAGGATGCATTCCATTCTCTCTTCCTCCCCCGACATTTGTTCTCCTGTGCTCTCATTAGGCATGTCTCAGCTTCCGTGTTAACCTCCAAAGCAAACTCCCCTGGGGAGAGAGTCAGCTGTCCACATAGTTGGGATTAGGACTGGACCCTCAGATCCCTCCACTGATTTCCCTCCATGCTGTCGTGCTGCATTCACATCCTAGATCATGGGGTTCAAGTTTGGTCCCTCTTTCCCCATGGAGATATAAACAACACACTCTCCTTGACTCATCCTGGGGCCACAGTGAACTTGTTTAGTTTTTTTTTTTAAACTATAATCTGGCCCTCCAATGATCTGAGGGACAGTGAACTGGCCCCTGTTTAAAAAGTTTGAGGACCCCTGCAAAAGTATGTAGTTGAATGACCATCCAAAGACCGTTGCTCTCCACAAATATCCTCAGTTGAAAGTGATAGAGTTTATATAGCTCATAAAATCGGGACATTCCTTTTACTCAAGGTCACATCAAGCCCTCTTCTCTAGCTAATGTGCATCTCAGGGGACTTCCAAAATCAAGGAAGCAAGCATACAAACAACCCCTTCCTTCCCGCTCCCCCCACCCAAATCAAAACCAACAAAAACACCACACTGCTATCCCATCAATTCTCACCCACAGCCTTCCTATGGACAGGGGAGAATAGACCCCCTGGGTTTCAAAGGCTGTCCATCATGACAGTAGCTGAAGACTTAGACCTGGACTTTGCTGAATGTTGGTGGAAAAACAGATGGTCTGTCTAAAACACGGGGCAGAGTCGTGTGATTTTTTTTTTAACTGTAAGGCACCACACATGTCACTTTACACAATGCCTGCATTTTGGAGATGAGAAAACAAAGCCTGCTGAGCTAATAGGATATTTGCCCACTTTATTAGTATGAGTAGTGTCTGGCTCAGGACTTGAACCCAGACATGGTGTCTCCATGCCCTGTAACTTTCCAGTGACTTTAGTTTCCCAACAATGGGTATGAAGGAAAAGCTGAAAGTCCCCTGAAGTTCAAGGTCACAGCAGGTCTATTTGGAGCCTCCCTGACAAAGCCAATGTGGTCCTTTCTCGGACCGCCTGGCCCCAGAGCAGACTTTCTAGGAGAGGCAGGAAACTGGGCTTTCTGCCATTCCACATCTTTGATTTCCCTTTAAGGAGCAAAAAGCCCTGCCCAATCTCTTTCTGGCGGGCTGGGTAAATAGTCACCACCTTTGACTCCATATCTCCACGCCTAGAAATTAATCATAAAGGAAAGATCTCAAGGAAGGCAAAGACTTTGCTGTGAAGATGTCATGACATTGTTTTATAACAACTAAATTTTTGACCCACCGCAATTGTTTAAATAAGCGATTTTATATTTATATCCTAGATTATTGTGTCGCCATAAATGGGATGCTATTGTAGGGAAAGAGCATCGCAGGGTCTGGGAAGTGGGTTTGATTTATTGCGAGGGCACAGCACCTTATGAATCCATAGAACAAGTCTTATTGTGTCCCAAAGAACTACACTCACACCCATGTTTGTTTAAGACCCAGATTCAGAATTAAAAGCTCCAGAACATTAAGAATAAGTGGTGAAACAACTGATCGTGAACATCCTGCCCTTGGGATTTGCTCAATTCTCCACAATCTGAACCTGCATTCTAACGATTGTGAGACCAAGACAATGAAAAATATGATTCAAAGTTAAAGTCTGATTTCTCCCCTTCATGTGCCCATGCTGGGGTGGGCTCAGCCAGCTAAGGAAGAGGGCGGGCACCTCATATTTGGGGTGCTGGACACGAGTGAGAACAGGGGAAGGAATAACTTGGAGGTTTGTTTTCTGAAGATGTCCAGGCTTTGGGGCCTGTTGCACACTCTGCCAACACAAGGCTTGTGTGTGTGTGTGAATGTCTTCTTTAACATGACTAAGAGATTGCAAACCTTCTAAACTAAGGCCCAGCTAAGCAGAGAAAACCATGGCTGACCCACTCCATCGATTCCCACTTCCAATTTCACTGCCAGGGAGTCCATTGTGACTCTCGTGACCCTGCAGTACAGAGCAGAATTGCTCTTGGTTTCCAAGAGTAGTCTCATTTCTCTTCCTTGGAGCAGCTGCTGATCTTGAACTGCTGACTGTGTGATTGGCAGCCCAATCCTTAACCCACTATACCACTGTAACTCACATTCCCATTTCCAGGAGGAAAATTCTTGGTCACATAAATTTAGAAACAAAGTAAAGCACACACACATATATCTATCTATATATATATACACACACACATTCACACACATATGTATATATGTAGATGTAGAAGATGTAGATTTATGTAGATCCCTTTTATGTGCAAAAAAATATGAGCTCTTTTATATGATTTAAGTTATAAATCAATGTCATGTCAATCTAAACTTCACCCTGTAATACAACTTGTCTTGCTGGTATGTTGCAAAATTGCGTGAAGAGCATACACTTGTAGATTCGACTTATCACTGGGAAGTTTGCATTACTATTCATGCGCATCCTTGGCAGGTCTATCTGTCCTGGCACTAGGGTACGGAAGACCCTTATTTAATCCTTAGGACCCTGTACAAGTGCACAGCTGAGTTCAAGGCAGGCACGTTAGGAGATCTTGCAGGCATGGTTCCAGACCTCTGCAATCAAGTGAATCCGTCAATAACGCGAGTCACATAGGAGCTCTTTAGTTTCTTAGTACATGTAAGATTTACCTTTACACTATATTTTAGTCTTCAAAGTCTATACTAGCACGATGTTCAAAGTATGACAGAGCGATGCAAGGTAAGCCCAGGCTATGGGGGGAAATGGTGCCAATCGGCTGAGGGTTGCCACAAGCCTTCAATTTTTTTAAAAATCCCTATCTGTGAAACATAAGGCAACAAGGTATGCCTGTAATTTGGAAATTATAGGTCGACATTCAACTTGATGCGAAACCTCAACATTGCACAGCAGTCACTTCAATAAACGGCAGTGACACTCAGGAAGCCCAAACAACAGGTGCCTTCCATCTGCTCGGCCTCATGGCAAGCTTCTGTGTGTCTGAATCCAAGATGCTCCGGGGGGTTTTGAATCGTGGAGGTGTCCAAAAGTCAATTGCCACGCTTTTCATGAGAGTAGCCTCCGGGTGGTCTCTGGCACCTTTGCACCCGCAGCTGAACGCCTTCACCTGCTCACACCCACCAGGAAGGCCGCAGAGCCGGAAGTGGCTTATCATAGTCCAGCAAGAACGATACGTCACGGACACCCTATCCAATGAAGACAGACGCAGCCATTCTGGATGGTACCTTGTGGAAAAGCTTGGAATTTGAAAGGCAGACGTGCTCCTGTACCATCGAAGCAGAACAATGCGAGGAGAAGTTATATTTTTTAATAGAAGATGGGGCTCTCTGGTGTTGTTCCTGGGTGCCTTTGAGTGGAAGCCAACTCACAGTGACTCCATGTGACAGAGGAGGAAGACTGCCCTACCGTCTTCCAGACCACCAAGTCTTGCTTCCACGGATTCTCAGAGTGGACTAGAGTTCTCAGTAAAATCTGCTGCTAAGGGACACATCGGACATGTACGATATGAAAAAAGTAGTAACAATGTGTAAGTTATTAAGGGTTTATGGGGGAGGTCAGTGTGTAGGGAGGGGAAATATCGGGAGCTGATTCTGGGGGGCTAAGTGGAGGGAGGATGTTTCGAGAGTGATGATGGCAACAAGTGTGCAAATGTGGCCTGCATACAATTGATGTATCTCTTGATCATAATGGGAGTTGTGTGAGCTCCCCAATAAAACGATTTATAAAAAAAAAAAAAAAGGAAGGGGAAAGAGGAGCTTATACCAAGGGTTCAAGTAGAAAATATTTTGGAAATGAAGATGGCAGCATGTGTACAAATATGCTTGATACAAAGGATGTATGGAATGTTTTAAGGGCTGTAGAAGCCCCCGATAAAATCATTGGGGGAAAAATCTGCTACTAAGCCAGGGTTAGGTTATGAATACATCACTTTAATAACTTACTTAGCAGGCTATGATAAAGCAGCCCTTTATAAAATGGAAATTGATAGTTTTGCAATCTCTTTTTCCTGCAAGAATTTTAAAAGGCATGAGTGCCTACCCTTCAGGAGGCCTACCAATATGCCTGGTTCTCTCCTTAGCTCACCTGCAAAACAGGCGATTTCTCATCCACAGGAGTCCAGGGTAGTGCTGACAGCTAGGGTACTCAGCTGCTGATCCAGCAATCAAAGTCTACCTAATTAATATGCCACATCATTCCTTGCCAGTAAAACTGTCCTGGAAAATCTTTGGGGCCCAGTTTCTACTCTGATACACAAGGGGCGATCAGGAGTGGGTGTTGACTTGAGGACCACTGGCAGTGGTTGATCAATGGAAAGAGAACCTCTTAGAACCTCTGAGGTATCTCCATCAGAACCAGGTCCGGACTCAGAAGACATAGACTAAAATCCAGAAGGATATCCCTCTGTTTCCCAAGTTCTGCTCTTTCCTCCTTCTCTCTCTCCAACTCCCAGTTCCTGTTCCAGGTCTCAGTTCCATGAGAATCGAGACATGTTGGTAAGCACCACGTCCATTCCTGTTCTTTTGGTTCCTCCTGATGATTTTTAAACTATCCTTGGTTCTTTGACAGGCCATTGTTCCCCTCCGAGAAATACATTTTTCCTTTCAATTTCCATATCTTCATGTTCTGCAAACATAAAGGGAGAGGCTTTAGAATTTTAAAAACAAAGAGAAGATGTTGGGATGCCTTAATGGCCTCCATCTTCAGGGAATTGATGATTATAAGAAAATGCCCAACTGGGCTCAAGAAGGAAGCCCAGGAATCCTAACCAGTAGACAGGCAAGCTCATGCTCAAGACACTGGCGTGTTGGAGAATTAGCTGTGGCTTATGCCAGGGGGTGGAGGATGTGGATGCCAACATCTGAAAGGACTTTGCCTCCCTCCCTCCCTTTAAGAATGGTTTGGCTCGTCAGATGTCATCTGGCCCTGGCAGTCTGTATGTCTCCCTCCAGGGGCAGAGGGCAATGGCAACAGTAGCAGGGGTCTGGAGGCCCCATGAGCTTCTTGTCACCTAGATTAAGACAGAGGGCCTGGGACCAGGCTGTGTGGTGGCATGACCAGGCCCTGGGGCTAATTAAGACTAAGAGACTGCGGGTGTCCCTATGCATCTGGCCTGCTGCCTGCTACAGAGGAGGCCTGGTTGGAGCAAGTCAGACACTTGTAGCCTGGGACCTCTGTCAAGTCCAAGGCTTTTGTCTTCTGGAACTCACAAGACCAGTCACGAGTAGTTGTGGATGGAGCTCAGACTCAGAGTGACCCCTCACGTTTCAGAGTGGGGCTTGCAACAGCAGATTTTGTAGTTGCTGCTGTTGTCAGTTGAGCACTATGGCTTTTTTTCTGAAGACCTCTGGGTAGATTGATCCAACCTTCCAATTTTAGTGAGACAGCAATCGTGGTAACCCTTTGCTCCCCCAGGAAAGGTAGAAAATTAGATCCAGAAAGGCTCTTTGATCTCGTCCTGAGTGGGAGACATGGTTACATTCCCAATTCCTCTCCTGGAGGAAGTCCTCTCCCTTCTAAAGCAGCAAGTTTGGGGTCTGGCTAAGTTCACTGAATACTTCTGTATATTTATTTTGGTTGCCCCATGTCCACCATGGTCCAAATTCAGGAATTCAATTATCTCTCAGCACAAAGAACTTTAGAAACAATGACATCAAAGAACAAAAATCATATCATTATAAATGAGAAGGAGTACAGATTGGGGACCCAAAGCCCATCAATAGGTGAAATGAAATCCCCTTACAGAGGGGTTTCAGGGAGGAGATGAGCCAGTCAGGGTACAGTGTAGTAACAATGAAATATGCAACTTTCCTTTAGTTCTCAAATGCTTCCTCCCACCCACTATCATGATCCCAATTCTACCTGACAAATGCAGCTAGACCAGGGGATGTACACTGGAGTCAGAAACATGGAGAATTTAGGATAGATGATCCCTCAGAATGAGTGGTGGTAGTGGTGATACCGGGAGGGTGGAGGGATGGTGGAATAGAAAGGGTGAACCAATTTCAGGGATCTACATATAACCTCTTCTCTGGGGTACAGACAACAGGGAAGTGAGTGAAGGGACACATTGGACAATGAATGCTATGAAAAAGTAGTAACAATTATTATTAGTAAATTATTAAGGGTTCATGGGAGAGGGAGTGTGGGGAGGGAGGGGAAATATGGGGAACTGGTACTGGGGGCCTAAATGGAGGGAGGATGTTTTGAGAGTGATGCTGGCAAGAAGTGTGCAAATGTGGTCTGCATACAATTGATGTATATATTGATCATGATGGGAGTTGTATGAGCCCCAATAAAATGATTTATATTTTTTAAAAGGAGGGGGAAAAGAGGAGCATATACCAAGAGCTCAATAGAAAGTATTTGGAAATAAAGATGGCAACATGTGTACAAATATGCTTGATACAAATGATGTATTGAATGTTATAAGAGCTATAAGAGTCTCCAATAAAATCACTGAAGAAAAAAAAAGTGGACAAAGGACCAGAGATAGGCCTATGTGATGCGTAATTCAAAAATTCCCGGGCAGCTAACACAGATAACCAGCTTGTGTTAGTCCTTTGTCCGTCGATGGGTGTTCTGCATTGTGTGTCTGTGGGTCTGTCTCGCCTACTAGACAGAGCCACTTGGAATCTCCAGGAGCCTCTTTGAGCCTGCACTGGTCTCCACACAGTCTTGTGGGTCTCACAGGTACATAGAGGCAGCCCCCACATTCTTGCAGTTCCTACATTCAAAAGCTAAGGTGAGGAAGGGTAATAAACGGTGCCTCTTACAGATGGGGCTCCAACAGGCTCCTTCCCCAGACTCAGTGACACGAGGGTGAGACTTGGAGACAGGTCTTCCATAGAAATGACCATGACTAGGAAACCGAAAGGCAGTGGAGAAAAGTGGAGAGAGCCTGGCCCGCTGCAGACTGTGGCTATAGGCGTCACACTTTTTTATTTATTTATTTTTCAGGCATCACTCTTGATCCCCAGTAAATCTCAAAGTAACTGCACATGGTTACTAGTGAGAAGGGTACCCAAGAAAAAACTCTTCTCCCAGGACACCGAGTCAAAGCTGGCTTCCGTGACCTGGGCTGAACACAGCTGTCATGGGCATTTGCCTTTTTTCCAGCCTTTCGATGTGGAGTTACAGTGACTCCAGCAAAATGAGGAGAGGAGAAAGCAAAAGCGAAATTGTCAAGGAAAGAGATCCAAGACCAAAGGGGCATGTTGTGAAGGACGGACTCTGGGTCCCTAACACTAGAGAATCTCTCCAGCTGGAGTCTAGCTGAAGGGGAAGAGCCTTCCAGTGTTTCACCAGGTAAGTCATCTGTTACATCTCTGCTATTTCTCCTCTACTGTGCCACTCTGCTGGTGGGGTGAGTGAGGTGTTGGGTTACCAAACAAACGGACAGCAGTTCAAACCTTCCAACCTCTCCAAAGGAGAAAGATGAGGCTGTCTGCTCCCGCAAAGATTCACACGGGGAGGTGTACTCTGTCCTGAAGGGGCAGGGAGTTTGCTGTCTTTCGTCTGCGCTGAGTATGACAGCCCAGGATTTGTGCTTCAACCCTCGTCTGTTCCAGGAAGGAGAAAGCTTCAGGTGAGGCGGCATCACACCAGCACAGGAAGTCATCTCAGCACCAGGCTGTCACCGGTACTTCTCTCCCCCCTTTCTCAGTGAAGACCTGGACCACAGCGCTCATCAGTCGCTTTGTTCCCATGGAAACACATGAGTCCTCTCAGCGGTGTGACTGTCCTGTCTGTCTTTATTGTTTCAGGACCCAGCACGTTTAAGAAATATGCCTGGCAAGGGCTGTGCAATATCCTCATAAAATACAGCAAATGATTTTGCTGTTTACTCAAATGATAAAATGATTCCATTCAGTAAATTGAAAATAACTGTCTTTCTAGCATGTGACCAGGGAGGACAAGTGCTGATCCTTAATAGTTAGAGTAAGAAGGATGGAGGGGGATGCCAGTATCTTGTAGCATGACCAGGGGTACAGAGGTCGACAGCGCCCGGTCACATTCTCATTAATGTTAGGTGGACAAAGGCTGGCAAGGGGAGAAGAGTTGGTGACTACTGGAAGTTGGGCGGGGAAAGATAAGCACGCTACACCACCCTGCACTGGCAGAATAGGCTCTGGGGCTTGGGATCTAGGCAAGGGTGCAGCGTAGGGATGCACATCCCTGGAAAGAGGACGTGCCCTACAAGAAGAGCAGCCAAGAACAGAAGACTGCCCGACAGTCAGCCTAATGGTGGGAGATCCACCATTAGCAGAATATAAGTTTGACTTTGCATTCTGCAAGGCCTTTTCAACTAGTTCATGGCCCTGTGGACTTTCTTTCCAAAATATCCCCTTCAGTATACTCCCTCTATTTCTGTTCATATATTTTCTCTGATCGTTGTCTGAATTTTGTTCTTTGCCTAAAAGCTTTCTTGTGAGCTGAATAAGAACGGAGGAGTGGAGAGACCAGAGACACTGAGCCTCCTCTCAGTAACACAACAAAAGCCCGCTAGAACATTTCTGTGCACTATTTCAGCAAAGCTTTATTAAATTATCCCTGTAGTTACAACAGCATTTTCCCCAAGCCCAGCTCACAGACATCAAGAAACCCACAATGCTAAAATTCTACGCTAGTTTACTTTTCGAAACCCTCTAGTACATTGTGGTCAGAGTTGTCATTATAGCTTCAGGGACCAGGATCCAGTAACCACTTATAAGGATGCTTCCAATCACGTTTTCACCTGCATATGCTGCTTTCATGGCTGCCAACATGTTTACATTTGATGACCTTGTTCACTTTTCTGGTGTTTAAGCTATAGCAGGGTGCTAATGGAGTTATTTGGGAATATTATATCAGTAATATATTTTTTTAAGAATGGAAGAAAACCACACTAACACCATACTCACTGCCATCAAGGCAATTCCAACTCATCATGACCACAGAGTACAGGATAGAACTGCTCCTGTAAGGCTCTCGGACTGTGACTCTTTACAAGAGTAGAACACCTTGTCTTTCTCCTGAGAACAGATGGTGGTTTTGAATTGCTGATCTTGCTGTTGGCAGTCCAACATGTAACCACTAGGCCACCCTAATGCTCCAATGAAAGAAAGAGGGGGCTAAAAATAATTTTTTATAAAAAGGTTTCTGCTCAGTTACTAATAATGTTGCAATGAATTATATTGCAATTCCACACAGATTTTGCAAGACAATGCTGTTGTTATTATTCAGACAGTCAAAGAACTATTATATTTAAGCAACATACAGCCAAATTTAGGCTAGACCCGTGGCCTGGTAGTGAGGAGGTCCCTGAGGGAAAGACACACTCTAAGTGGACACACTCTTGGTGACCTCACTGCAGGACTTTCTATGGATGATAAGGTACAACCCGGAAGTGTGTTTGCACCGTAGGTTATCATGTCCCTCCCTTGTGAAGAGGACTCTGAAGTTGGCTGCTAGCCTAGTACCATGTGAAGACTCCCAGTGAGTTGTACTTGTACTTGGCAGTGAGCACTTCTTGTTATGAAATTTGGCTGTTAGGAAACCCAGCCTTTTGTAGCATCAGAACAAAATGCGAAAGTAGGTCTTCTGGTGCTTTAGCGCCACTATCTATCACCTATTGCGAGTTCTGATTTATGTCAGAGCAAAACTATACTCCATTGCGTTGGCCATGGTTGATTTTTCAATCATAAATTGTTAGGCCATTTGCTGGATGGCTGAGTCTGGTAAATCATTTGCACCATCCAGGGAACTCATTTAGTATCCCAGCAGTATTGCATTCAGCACTGATTCTGATTTGATGGGGTTCTTCATTCTCCCTGGTTTCCATCCCTTCTCTTCCACATTTCCAATGAGTAGTGATAAAATCACTAACAAGAATTCCTGTAATCTGATTGTTAGCCATAATAATACCAGTAACAGCAACCAAAGACCTCTGAAAAGGTGATTCACTGTCCTTTCCACATGTAAAATAATATCACTTTAAATAACTTAAAATGAATAGGAAGCTCAAATGGGTATAAACCAGATAGTAGCATCCATATTGTCTCTGCTCTTCCATTCTGACCTTCTCCCCTCTGCATCCTCTTATTTCTTTGTGCACTCTGCTTGGGCATTCTGTAGTCTTCTTCTTCAAATATGTTGGAGTTTCGCTTGGGCTCAGAATGGCATGCAAAATGCCTGCTTGTGGAACCACTCTCCATTGTTAGGGAGACAATAAAAGGATGTCTGATAACCATCTCACCACAGATTTTTCTCCAACTGAAGCATATTGGTGGCACGGTATTCCAAATTTGCATTCTACCCATGGCTCCAAGGAGATTTTTGCTACTCCTTGACAAGAGACGACATTGTTCCTTCCTTTCTAGAAGCAACGAGCACTGGGGCAGATATCGTCTTGACGCTCATTCTCACTCTGCCAACTTTAGTGGTTGGAAAAAGGACATGAGTTTCCAGAATGTTTCAGGAAAGCCCATTTGATCCAAAGGCATGTGTTAGGGACCATGTAGTCTGCGTTCAAGAAGGGACAGACAGATTTAGATCACCCAGCGTCTTATTTAACAAAGCAGATAAAAAATGATGCTTGCTTTATGGAAGATTCACAATAAAAGGAAAGATGATAATCAGGATTGGATGAAAGCATGATTTTTCTTACACTAGAGGCTTTCAATAGAGGCTATTTATTATTTTGAAGAACATTCTAGAGCAGGGGCTCTCAATCTATGGGATGTGATCCCTTTGGAGGTCGAATGATGTTTTCATAGAGGCTTCGCAATTCATAACAGTAGCAAAATTACACTTATGAAGAAGCAATGAAAATAGTATTATGATTGGGGACCACCACAATATGAGACACTGTGTTAAAAAGTCGCAGCTTTATTAAGATTGAGAACCACTGCTCTAGAGACTCTGCTGTTATGCCATGGAGTATTCTTTGATATCAACTGTGAGATGCAATTTTTACGTGATTCTTTTAAATATGAGAATATCTATATATTTAACATACAACTCCAGCAAGGACATGCCAACTGACATGCAAATCTGTAGGCATGTATGTAGGACACAAATTCATGTTTATGTTCCTTTAATCAATTGTATTTATGATGTCTCTGCTATATAAATATGCTTGATACCAAGAGGCAAAAGTAATATGCACACTCTATAGGGGTGGTTATATTTATTAAAGAGATAAATCATAGAGATGTAAAATTGATTTTCAAATATAAGACAGTTGCCCAGAACTTTTGCTAGGTGGAGTTTCAGATCAAAGAAAGGACATTCCAAGCTGTGATACTTGGGGAAAACATTACCCAAGAAGGGGGATTTATCGACAGCTCACATCTTGAGGAGACTTGATAATGACTCAGCACCATGGCTTCATTCATTTCACCTGCATGTACATGCTTTCAACATCACAGTCACCGGCAGGAGGGAAACTGATGCTCAGAAACTCTAGGTCAGGCTCACCCAAAGGACAGTTTGTTTGCTGAGAAAAGGGAGTTCAATGTCAACACAAAGGGAGCAACATTTGGTACACATAAAGTCACTCCATTCTGTTTGCCATATGTGCCAGATTTTCTATTAGCATGAAATTCCAGTGACCACTAAATAATTCAGATGCAGTCACAGAACAAGACAGAGATTCTGTCACAATTAAGTGCAGGAGCAAAATTCTATTGAGTCTCTTTCTCTTCAGCCCAGCCATAGATCTTAATGGTAGATGTCTTTCTTTTGAAAATATTTAAATAATAGGGGGTGGGCTTTTCAATGGTTGATTTTCAGAAAGAGACCCTGAGGACTTTCTGCCATGTTTGTTTAAGGCAACAAATACTTGTTCTAGATGGATTTCATGATAGATTTCACCTGATGGGCTAATTATTTTAAACATTTCATTAAAAATGGTAAGATGTGTTTCCCCCTTCATTGATTTATTGTCTAACTAACTTGGTTTTCATATCCTTCCTTTTTCAATCTCAGTTTTTTTAGTTGGCAAAATGTTCACAGAGTAAGCAATCAACTTCATCTACTTGGGAACCATTAAAGTTTATAATTATTATAATACTCTGCTCAGTGCTGATACCTCATAAGGACACACACACACACACACACACACACACGAGCAAGTCAAAGAGTTTTGTTACTGGGGTTTCAGATCCCTTAAGTACTGATTTATCCCAAACAAGATCTTTTTAAACCTTTCTCATTGGTTTCCGTAGCTGCCTGTGAATATAAACAAAGTATTTGAGTTCATATTATCAACAGCTGCAGCTCGCAAACCTACATGACACTGTTTTGAACAATTGTTTTGTTTTTGCTTTGGGGGGGTATCACTGCCCTCTGGTGGTCGTGGGAGCTACCCAGCGCTGCTCCTGAGAGCTGCCACTGGACTTGAACCACCAAACCCGCGGGCCGCAGTCCCGCACTCAACCAATTAGGCCACCGGGGCTCAGCCCTGTTTTGAACAATTCTAAATCACAGTTTTGAACATAATGAATCTGAGCATGAGAACATCAGTAGATGCTATGCTGCAACACTATATATAGTACATATAGAGAATGATAAAGTGTACCCAAAATAGTATTGTGTAGTACGTTATAAGTTTAACATATTGTAAATTGTGTATTATCATAATGTATTCCAAATTTTTTTCGATGTAACTTTCCTGGTCTTTTAATCACCAATGTCATTTGTACTATTCTTTAAACTTCAGTATAATAAAACCCTTATGATCTTCCTCTGTACTTCCAGAGAGTCTATCAAAATCTCATCTTGAAAATCCCCCCAAAACAATCATCACCATTTTCTGATCTGATCTAGCTGACTTGAATGCATCTGGCCCAGAAGAACCTCCAGCAGTCTCTGTTTTAATTGGATTTTTTAAGGCATCCTAAAAAGACTAAGACAATTGTATTGCTGAGAAAACTTGCCTGCAGCCGTTTGATGATTAGAGAGATTTGTTTACAAGCCTTTTGTCTGGAAGAACCTCTGCATGAATGGACTAGAGCCCTAGTAACAATACTTTTGGGTTTACTCTCAAATATAGGCATATGTGTATGTGTGTGCACTTGTGAATATATATGTATACATATACACTTGTACATATACATATGTATGCCCACATAATTTTACCCCTCTACAAAAATATCTTAGGTTTCAATATGCTTTGTGAGACATCGCTCTATTCATCTGACCCAAATAATCATTCTTGGCTTTCTCAATAGTACATACTCATCATTTTAAACTTTGTATGTAATAGATAGATGGTGACATATGAAGGAACCGCCTGAAATATCCCTCTTGATAATCATAAGCTCTGTGCTGGTCTAATGGTACCTGTAGATTATTTTAAAAAGCTGCAGATTTTTTATATGAGGAAGCTTCAAAACATTCCTGGAAATGTGTATTATGGAAAAAATTCATAATAAATATACCTCAGCAAACTCATACTACTTGCTACAATGTATCTGAGCAGGATCTAGTTTGAAACAAAAAATGGATACAACATCCCTTCGGAGAAGAGAAAAAAACCATTTAGAGCAACATGAATTCTGCTAAAATTGAAGCAAGAAAGAGCAATCATCAAAATCATCATGAAGCTTAGGTAGAAGAATGGTGAAATCATTGATGCTTTACAAACTGTTCATGGGACCAATATCCCAAAGAAACCATTTGTTTACCAATGGATAACTCTTTTTAAGAAGGGGTGAAATTATTGAACATGAAGTCCATAGCATCACATTAACTCGTGAGGAATCAATGAATCGTGTTCATGTTCTCATTGAACAGGAGCAATGTGTAATAGCAGAAACAATAGCCAGCATCATCGGCATCTCCATTGGTTCAGGTCACACAATTCTGACTGAAAAATTAAAGTTTAGTAAACTTTCTGCTCAATGGGTATCAAAACCGTTGTGCCTTGTTCTGTTGCAACTAAGAACTGAGCTTTCTTTCATATGCTCTGGAAGGAGAACTGGGGTAGAGTTTTTTTAATTGACTCTTCCTCCTTTCTGTTAGAATATATCCATTTATAAAATTAAACTTTATCTTTTTTGTTTACAAGCATTTTTGTAATGTGGAAAATAAGTTATTGGAGGTAACAGCAACATAGGCTGATCTCTCAGGGTTAAAAGGAAGAAAGAGACAAGGATCCCTTTCTTCCTTTGAAATTAAAGTAGGTTTCTGATCCCACTTCTCATCTGAACTACTAGAAGTCCAAAGACTTATAAACAAAAGTACTGCAAGTCTGAATCTAGGCAACTTGAGGACATGGATACTATCCTAGAAGCACAGCCACTGTTGAGCCCACACTTGTAGGAAGTAGTGGGGTACTGTTAAGCCACTGGATTAGCTGCCACTCAAAATCAGACAGGACAGTTTTTCTGGAGCAAAGCCAATGCAACTGAAGGTATTCCTCTGAACTGAAGCATATCTCACATCTCTTAAATGATTAATGCATTATCTATGACATTGTCTGCATCTTACTTATACATCTTCCCTCCTCGAATCTCTCTAGCCTGGAGTCTAAAATACAGAAATAATATCTCAGTAAAATTCAGAAATCTCAACAAATTAAGTCTTATTATTTGTCTCCCACAGTCTGTTCAATATTTTTAATCAATAAACAATTTTAAATGTCTTCCTTAAAGTTTGCATAACCTTCTGCTCTGCAGTCAGTCATTTATTTTATGTCTCTGTCAGATGCTTAACTGGTTTCTTTTTTATCTTAGCCCCTTACACGCTTTTAAAAATAGAACTACAGTTGATATTTTAGTATGTAAATATCTGTCTACTTCTTTGACTATTACCTTAAATATGTACAAGTGGAGGGACAACATCAAAGAGAATGATTTTTTTAAATTCCTAATATATGTTATCGTTCATCAAATGGCCTCCCATAAATGCTATTAGCAATTTATTGCTTGCACCTGACATATGAAAGAGCCCTTTGACAACTGCACCGTAGTATTATGAAAGTTCATTAGAAAGCTTTGCTAACTTGACTGTTGTTTTAGGTGCTCTTGAGTTGATATTTCATTCATGGTGATCCCATGTGACTTAGTTGAATTAATTCAGGGTTTTCTAGACTGTAATCTGTTAATATAGATAATAAAATTTTACTTCAGTTTTCAAGATGGTGAAAATTAAAACATTATATCCTTTCCTACTTGGGAGAGACCAGGTGCTTTGCTCCCATAAAGATTATAGTTTCAGGTTAGTATTTCTTCTCTGTGACTTTTGCTATCACTGCTCATTTATTATTATCATTATTATTATTAAGCTTTAACAAGCAGAAATATATTTTATCACAACTTAGGAATCTAGAATGCTGAAATTAGGGCAATGAATCTAGAAAAAAGTTTTCTCTCCTTTCTTAGCCAGAGTAATCCTCACATGGCTTGAAATCTCTCTTCCCCTGTCTCTTTGTTCTTTTTAATAGAAACATCACAATAATTCTACTCATTCAGTGTTACAAGGACTGTGACTATGGTCTCCAACTTGCATGGAGTACTTACATAAATTCTAAAGGGTTGTGCTAAGTGCAACAATTGAAATCATCACACCCCATCCTGAGGCTTTGGGGATCAGCTCAAGGGGAGTCTGTCTGAGACATGGGGTATAGGAAACAGTGTGACCCTTTGCCCGGGCATGCCTACACAGGAGGGTGTGCTGTGCCCCATTAGTTTTTCCTGTATGGGCTCCAATAAAATTTATTTTCTTCCCTTTTGCTTAAAAAATTGAAATCATCATAGACAAGAAGAAAATAAATATTTACTTGTTCTCTTGAAGGAGAAGAGATTTCTAAAAGAAGATGCAGTAGATGGATCTATGGGGGAAATGAATAGATTTATCTAAGTAAGCATTAAATTGTTTTTGCACCACATTAAAAAGTTTAAAACGAACCACAAATACTGACAGATGTCATGCATTGTCTTCTCACTGTGTGCCAAACACCATGCTGGGAGCTTCATCTAAATTATTCATTCTTAATTCTCTCTCTCTCTCTCACACACACACACACACACACACACACACACACACATCACTCAAAGCACCAAGGTTTTAGAATTCTTGTCTCCTCTTTGCAAATGAGGAAGCAGAATGGAATACATGACATCAACGGCTTGAAACTCTGGCTGCATGTGGAATCGCGCAGGGAGTTTTCACAATACCCATGGTTAGGCCCTTCCTTGGACAATTCAATCAGATGCACTGATTGTGCCCTGGGCATTCAAGTGCCTTGACCTTCATGCTGGTTGCTATAAAGACAAACCTGCAGAGAGAAAGCATTGTCAGCATCTGCACTTTTCTTGTACCATGTAGGATTTCTTTAGACTATAAACAGCTGCTTAGTTTTTGAGGCTGTACAATCCATTTTTGAAAAAGGCTTAACTTAGGCTGAGCCCCGGTGGTGTAGTGTGGGACTGTCACCCACTGGCTTGGCAGTTTAAATCCAGCAGCAGCTCTCCGGGAGCAAGGCTGGGTAGCTCCCATGATCACCAGAGGGCAGTGATGCCCCCCACCCCTGTCCAAAAAAAAAAAGGCTTAACTTAAAACACAGCAGATTTTGGATATAAAAATTGACTTGCTGACCCTCTTGTGATATAGACCCCCTAATCCATATTCTGGGGCATCAATACATGGAGTACATGATTCCTTATGCTCTTCTGCAGAACTGTGACCTAAAGAATATAAAACAGGAGGACAATTAGAGAAAGGATAGCATTTTGATGGTCTAATAATTTTGAAATAATTGGCAATGCATAAGCAAGGTGTGAGGCATTTTCATGAACCTACTTATTTTGGTGTATTATGATTCTCGTGACTTCTTTGACAAACTATTTTTAGCAATATAAAGGAATGAGATTCTTGCACACTCTAAAAGGCTTTTGGAGAAAGACCACCAAAGTTTGATTTCCAGGTGTGTTCTTTACAGACTGTGTAAGCTGAGATGCCACCAGTCATTTGTCGATTTGGCATGCTGTGGTGTTTGTGGGTTGCGATGCCTCAAGCTTACGCTAGTGCTTGGCTCACTCTCGTCAGTTCTCTTAAACACCTGAGAGCCAAAGGTTAAAAGCTTCCAGACTAAGACAGATCAGAAAGAAAGGTTTGGTGATGTACTTTCAAAAATTAATGGGTGAAAACTCTTTGGATCCCAAAAGACATTGTCCGACTTATGTGCGTTGGACTCAATCCCTGAAGAGGACATGGGGTTTGGTGAAGTAGAGTGCCGAGAAGGGTGTGGAAACCTATTTCCCCGATGGCTGTACCCATGAGCTCCAGCATGTTGGCTACTCTGGGCATTTGGAGGAATGGGCAAAGCCTCACTCTTGTACGCAGAGTCACCTTGAGCCGGCGTGAACATGATGGCAGTAACAACCACTGGAAGTGAATTAGTCGATGTCTCTTTGTCTCAGTCCACTGAATATAAAAATGGACATAATGATAATTGTTTTAATGCCCAGAGCTTAGTGGATTAAAGTCTCCCATTGTTTCCTCAAGGAGCCCTTGTGGCATAGTGATTTATGAGTTGGACTCCTGAAGGCAAAATCAGCAGATCAAAACCATCAGCCTCTCTGTGGGAAAAAGATGACTTTTTCTACTCTCATTAAATATTACGGTCAAGAAGCCCTGGTAGCTCTGTGGATTAGGCATTGGGCTACTAACCCCTGGGTCAGCTGTTCAAAAAGTTACAGTCTCAGGGACACCCAGGGACAGCTCTCAATGGCAATGAGTGAGTGAGATTGGATTCTTTGGGTAGGATGAGAGGCCCCAATTGGCTGGGCCATTCTGTTTCAGGTTTCCCTTCTCTCAATAAGGGCCACGATCATCTGACCACTTGATTAGGGATGGGAACCGCTTCCAAGATGACTCACTGGTGAGACTGTCACCATGAGACTCTTTGTTAGCAGGAAGACTCTGTGGTTCTCTGCTCATAAGGACCTCTCTAACATGACTGCTTGGGGGATCAAGAAGTAGACACAAGATACCACGGTAGATGCTGCCATGCCTTTACAAAATAGGTTTAAGGTCAACTACTGTCACTTTCACGGTATTTTATTGGTAATACAGGCTAGTCGTGACTCAGTGAGGGAAGAGACTACACTGCGGTGTAAATAAAAGGAAGCAAGGATCATTCAGGATAATGTGAGGCATTTTCCTACCAGGTACCTCGTTTTAAAGTCCTGCTGCCAAGATCAAGTTTGGATATATACATCACACTTTGGACAGAGCTTATAGCTAGTTGCCACGCAGGTGGCCCCGGAGTTAAGCCAAATCTCATGTACAACAGGACAAAACACTGCTGGTCCTGTTCCACCCCCATGGTGCCTTGCAGATTGGACCCTTCTGATCCACGTGGTTTCCATCCTTTACTTTCTGAAAGTAGGTTCCCGCCCCCCTAGGCTCTCTTGTCTGGAAGCTCTGCAGAAACCTGTTCAGCATCGCATCAACATGCGAGGCTCTACAGAAAGACAATCTAAACTTGAGTATCATTGACTGGGTATCAGACCCTGGTCTCCTGCAGGGAAGGTCAGGGTTCCACCACTGAATTTCCACTACTCACTAAACAGAGTTGGAACATAGCAGATATATAATTAAACCAAAAATAAGGGAGCTGTAAGTCCTAGGAATTAGTATATATGCATACAGGGTTTACTATCACCATCCTATTTCAGTATTTAGCTTCTTTAAGAAGCCCATTGACAGGGCTGAGTGCTGGTGGTGCAGTGACTGTGGGTGGGACTGCGGCCCACTGGGTTGGAGGTTCAAATCCAGCAGCAGCTCTCCAGGAACAAGGCCTCCTACTCCCACCACCAGAGGGCAGTGAGGCCCAAAATAAAACAAAACAAAGAAACAAACAAATAAGCCCGTTGACATAGTGGGTTATGATTTGGGCCACTAGCTAAAAGATCAGCAATTCAAGTGCACCACCATTGTACTAGAGCAGGCATCTTCAAACTATGGCCTGTGGCCCAAGTACATTTATCCCGCCTCCGGGTGTTTTTGTCATGGCTGCCTGCCTTGCTTAGCAGTCGACTCATCCCATGCTCATAGTGAATTTGTTCAGAATGTTTAATTTTAACTGTAGTCCGACCCTCCAATGGTCTGAAGGACTGTGAACTGGCCCACTCAAAATCAGTGACAAGTGGGTGTGAGAGGTCCGATAGGGATTGGTCAAGAGTAATGTCACAGAGAGAAAATACTGAAACCCAAGAGGAGGCTGAGCATGATAGTGGGACAAGAGGAAAGTAAAAAGAAATAGAGGAAAGAACTGGAGGTAAAGGGCATTTAGAGAGGTTTAAATACAGACATGTAATAGGTGCATATAGTTATATATGATGATAGGGTAATAGATCAACATGCATATACTTATAGGGTTACTATTAAGACAGCAGATGGGCAGATTGGACCTCCACTCAAGTGCTTCCATAATGCAAGAACACTTTGTTCTATTAAATTGGCATTCCACGATGCTCAGCTTCCTGATCTTATTACTGAAGACAAATGTTTGCATAATTAAAGGTGGTGAAGAAAGCTGATAGTGTCCGGCTATCAAAAGATATAGCATATGGGGTCTTAAAGGCTTTAAAGTAAACAAGCAGCCATCTAGCTCAGAAGCAACAAAGCCCATATTGCAGAAGCCCATCAGCCTGTGTGACCACAATGGTATGAGGCATCAAGGAACTAAAAATTGTGTCATTGTAAATGAGGGGGAGTGAAATTGGGGACCCAAAACCCATCAATAGGTGAAGTGACATCCTCTTACAGAGAAGTTGCAGGGAGGAAATGAGCCATTCAGGGTGCAGTGTGGTAGCGATGAAATATGCAACTTTCCTCTAGTTCTCAAATGCTTCCTCCTACTCACTATCATGATCTCAATTCTTGCAGACAAGTCCAGGTAGACCAGGGTATGTACACTGGAGTTGGAAACATGGGGAATTTAGGACAGATGACCCCTCAGGACTAGTGGTGGGAGTGGTGATACTGGAAAAGTGGAGGGATAGTGGAATAAAAAGGGGGAACCAATTTCAGGGATCCACATATAATCTTCTCTCTGGGGTAGGGATAATAAGGAAGTGAGTAAAGGGACACATTGTACTGTGTATCATGTGAAAAAGTAATAATAATTTGTAAACTATTAAGAGTTCATGGGGAGGGGGGAGGGAAGGGAAATATGGGGAGCTGATCCTGGGGGTCTAAGTGGAAGGAGTATGTTTTGAGAGTGATTATGGCAACAAGTGTGTAAATGTGTCCTGCATACAATTGATGCATGTATGGAACATGATGTGAGTTGTATGAGCTCCTAATAAAATGATTCATTAAGGAAAAGGAAGGGAAAAGAGGAGTTCAAACCAAAGGCTCAAGTGGAAACTATATGGAAATGAATGTGGCAACATGTGTACAAATGTGCTTGAGAGACATGATGCATTGGATGTTGTAAGAGCCCCCTATAAAATCATTGGAAAAAAAGAACTAAAAAATGTATAGAAAGTTTGAGGACCCCTGGACTAAGAATCAGCCTTGACTTCACAGCAGTGAGTGCTGTTAGCCCACTACTTTTTGATCCTCAAATCTGAGACAACAGAAAAGTCTCAACTTTACACAATAGAATCAGCTGGAGAGATCTTTAGGGTCTGGAGGACCTGGCTATGTCCCTGATAAGTGAAATCACAATATCTGGGGTATGGATCCTTCAATCACTGCTTTTTAAGCTTTTTAGGTGACTGCCCATCAGTTCCAATTTAAGCCTTGAACTGCAAACTTGGTGGCTGAAACCCACCGGCACTCCACGGAAGTGAGATGACCCCGTGTGTGCACATAGAGATTTACCTTCAGAGAAATTTTAAGTAGTAGCTCTGTTCTGTCCTAGAGGGTCCCTCTGGGTGGGACTGGACCTGCTGGCAGTGCATGAGGTGCTACGATGCACAGTCTAGCTGGGAGGCTGCTGCTCTGGTTAATTTAATTGAGATTATATTGCAGTTCCGCAGTGAGTGGAGTGCCAGTTCAGCATTTGAATCCTCAAGACATACCCGCACTTGTTGAAAACAATAGGAAGACCTTTGCTTCACTCTAAAGTGCTGGGAATGCTGACGATGGGTGGGAATGTCAGCCTGGCGCCACTTGCTCTCTGTCTGTGCGCCTCGCGTCTGGAGGATTTGAGTGTACAGCATGTCAGCCAGGCCCCTTTGGCGAGCATTTGCCTTCATGCAAGAGGAGAAACTTCCTAGGCATGTGATCACTGGGCCAGGAAAATGTCACCCATTGCCAGAGTAAAACCAGCCTTCCACGCAACTAGAGTGACTGGCACATGAAACCAATTTAGACAAAGTGGTTGGAGAGGCATCAGAGTAGCGTGAGAAGGCCACTCTGGAAGAAAGATTCTCCAAGGATGCACCTTGTCACCGCCACAGGTTCTGTACAGGAACAGAATGTCCTTTCAATTCAAGAGTGTGGGGCTCTCTACCTGGTGATGTGTGTGTGTGTGTGTGTGTGTGTGTTATGGACAGTAGCCTGGTATTGAGAATAATCAGTTACAATTTGGGAAAGACAAGCAACAGAACAAAAGGGTAGCTGCTCTTTGGTCCCTGAAAATGAACACTTCTAATGAGTTATCTGAACAAACTGGACTTGTGGTGGATTGGAAAACGTTCCACTCTTCTTACAGCTACTTGGGGTTGAGTGAAGCTCTTAACAGACTCTGCTCTTAGCTTCGTCTCCACATTACAGGCCTATGTTTGTTTAACGAAAGCCTAATCCATGTGTTTCTGATTCTTGTAGACATAACTCATCGAAGTCGTTATTTTGCACACAAAATCAGTCTGCTTAATGTCCTAGATGCCTTTGTGTTTTCGCCTTTTTTTAAAGCATTTCCCTCCCTTTGAAAAAGTGTTCCCAAAGCAGGTTTGCCAAGTTTAAAGCCCACTCAGCCTGCCTTAATGCAGATTTTGACCACTGTTTGGCATTTGGGTGGTTTCATACTTGCCCCAAATGTAACTTCCTGGTTTGTTTGGAATACCCAAGCCCTTATTTGTAAATTGAGCTGAGCCTTTTGTAAACTCCAAACGCACAGCCGTAGGATCTCATTGGTTTTGCAGTGTTTTTTGTAGAGCTTGCTAATCCATCCATAGTACAGTCTTTTGGACTCTCTGGAACAGTTTGTGTTTGTGCTGCCTAGGAATACAAGGAATGTGTTTTGAGCTCATGATGCCACCTTTTATCAAGAATTTCAAACGTGTCTTGGGAGCAATAGCGGAGAGTCATGGCCCCATCAGTCTCTCTACAAGCCATGCATGAATTCATAACTGGATTCAAAAGGATGAGAAAATTGCAGGGAAGCACATAAGACCAGAGTGTCTGCATCGGAATCAAGCTAAAGGAGACTTTGGAGGGTCGGGGACTCTTCCTGCAAATGTTATTTAAGAATAAGAGGGGAAAAGGGAGTCTGAACCGTGTTTATCAGTTTGAGGCAAGGTTCCATGGAAATAATATGAAATCACCCTCTGAAAACCTAAGAAATGCTAAGAGCCTAAGATGTGTTTATCTACCATTTGCACAGCTGTTTGTAAAATATATTGCTCTCTATTAAATTACAATTGTACGTGCTTGATTTATGTAGACAGAAAGACACATAGACTCAAGAAAATTTTAATGAATGACTGTCGCAAAGTTGGGAAGTGTAAATAAATACTATTTTCACAGATGCAGTCAACTGATATCTAATCTCATGCCCGGATGAGTAATTTGGTCAGCAGCATCGTTTGTGTCGGTTGCTATTTATTGATGTGGGGATGTTTGTGCAGGAAATGGGAGTCATTGTTTTTACCCTGGAAGAACTTACAATTAGGATAGTTTATACAATTTCACTACCAAGTGCTAACCACAAAAACAAGTGATTAATCCGTAACAACCACAGATGTTCCAGCGACTAAGGGCTTGGGGAGGTGGAGAGGATGGAATGTCACAAAGGAGAGATTGAGTGAGCCGAGGAGACGGACAGGGTTCTCTGATTGTCAAGACACCCCGTCAATGCGAAGCATGAAATCTCACACTTTAAAAAGGAAAACAACAACAACAACAAAGATGAGTGAATCGACATCTTTCAGTTTTATGTGAGTCAGCCACACGGTTCTCTATTTAGAGAAAAGACTAAAATTAAACCTTGCAGTAAAGATGAGCCTATCCAAACAATTACACACAAACAGTGGCTTGAGTTTTTATTCTGCATCAAGGTTCATAGTCAGTCAAGAACTTAACTAGGTTGGATAAAAACATTTATTTTTAACCAAATAAAATATTATTATACATAGCTTCGTAATTAATATAATGCATAAGTACATTTTATTTTATTTTGCTGCTTAACTTATTGCACCACCTACAGATGCCAACTGTCTATAATTATGTTCAGTTGCTAATCAAAAGACGGAGGATTCAAGTCAGCCCGAGGAAGCCTCCAAAGAAAAACCTGGTAATCTATTCCCCAGAGCTCAGCCCTGGAAACTCCATGGAGCAAAGTTCGACCTGCACACACAGAGTGAGCTCCTTAGCAGCTGGTTAGCCATTTGTGACCATAATAAACTATAATCTGCATGGGGGGGGCAGCATGCTCTCACACCCACAGCTTCATATACAGGGAAATCCTACCTTACAAAGTTCCAAAAGAAAATGTTTACCAAGAAAAGTATCATGTGCCAATTTGGGACTTGGGTTGTATCTGTTCATGTGATCAGCAAATAGCATCCACCATGTGTCAAGTACTGTCCTTGGAGGTAGGGAGACAGTGAGAGACCGGGCAGGCAGACCTGTGATCTAGAGAGCATACATTCTGAAAGGAGTAACAAGTGTGCAGGGACATCTCGCTGATAAGCATGAATACTCACCAGATGCTTTAGAAAATGAACTAAAGTTTGTGCTGATGGTATTTGGGCATATTTGAGGGGTGTGTATTAAAAGCATCATGTGCTATGCTTTGGTGGTTATAGCAAAGGAAGGGAGAAAATGTCAAGGGCATATTACTTATTTTTATTATGATCTATATATATATGTGTATATGTATGTGTGTGTGCGTTACAATATTTATCAACTCAACATTTTTCAGATACATAGTTTAGTGATATCACTTCTATTAAGCATGACATGAAACCACTCTCCATAACTTTTGGCAAACTTCCCATCTCCATAAGCAAACACTCGCTAAATAAAAACTGCCCCTTTCACACTTCTTTCTCACCACTGGTAACCACCAATGAACTTTGCCCTCCATGCATTCACCTGTTACTATGTCATACAAACCTCACAGCCACAGAGTCTGTTTTGCCTCACGTTTGTCCTCTTGTGACTAATGTCTTTCCCTCAGCATGAGAGTCTCCACTTTCATCCATATCGCATCATTGTGTAGCCTATAGAATCAGGAGTAGGTGAGGAGTTGGGTGTGTTGTCCATCCATTCATTCTTTAGCGGACATAGGTTCTTTCTATCCTTTGGTATTGTGAATCGCAAAGTAATGAACATCAATATACGTGACCTTGTTCATGCTACTTTCAGGTCTGTTGTATACATGATGGAGACCCTCCAACCAAATGGAATAAAGCTCCACTGGGCCAAAGCTTTCATAACATGCATTTTCCTGCTAAGTGAGTATCAAGCAACTCACTCTGAGTTAGTGCACCCAATGGCATTTCCTGGAAAGGTTCTCTTGAGTCACAGTGATTTTTTTTTTTTCTGTAAAAGCCAATTTACTCAAACCTTGTTTTGGAGGATGGCTGATTTAAGAGCACAGTGAAATTTTATTTTCTGCTCAGGAAAACTGCGACAGAAACCGCTGTGATGATGAACCTGGCTTACAGGGTCAGCACTATGGAAAAACGTAACTATTCAAGTGGGTTTCATTTCAAAAAAGGTGAAATATTGATTGATGACAAACCTCATTCTGCATGCCAATCAGTTTCCTGAATGGAGAAAAAGTCCTAGTGCATTTGAAGTTCCTCCCACCAGGTCAGACTGTTAATCAAGCTTTTTATTTAAAGGTTCTGAAAAGATAGCATAACTGTGTGTGACAAAAAAAGGCCTGAGCAGTGGCAGATGGGGGAGAGATTTTAACACCCTGACAATGCACTTGCTCATGCAGCTCTCTCAATGTGCCAATTTTCAGCAAAAGTCTGCATGCCTCTCGTGCCCCACACACCTTACTTACCTGGCCTCCCTCTGTGAGATTTCTTTTTAGGTTGTCGCAAGTGAACAGGGACATGAAAGGACAGCGATTTGATGACATAGAAGAGGTGAGGACAAAAACAATGGAGGTGCTATCATTCATCCAGATGAGTTTGAAAATGTTTCCAAGAATGAAACCACAGATTTGACAAGTATACTAAGTGTAATGGAGAGTACTTTGGAGGCGATGAGCGTGTTTTGTAAATAATTTAAATACATAGCTTTGCAAAAGATTCTGGTTTTACTTTGGGCACCCACTCCTATACCTAAAGGTGGAATTATTAATTCATATGGAAGATCTGTGTCTACCTGTTTGAAGAACTATCGAACTGTTTTCCACAGTAGCTGTACTGCTTTTATTCCCACAACCCTTGAGTTGATTATCTTCCAGATGCTAAATTGTAGATGTTTTATATATGCTTTTGGATGTTAGATCCCTGTTGAATACCTGGTATTTGAAGACGCTTTCTCGATTCTCTTTTCACTTACTTGATAGAGTTCTCCAATAAGAAAAATGAATTATCTTTGAGTTGCCAACTTTGTTTCTTACTGCTCATTTTGGTATAAGATGTGATCGTCCACAATGAAAAGCTGTGAACACATATGCATCTCTGTATCTTCTTCCAAGGATTCTATAGCGGTAGGGTCTTTATTCGGCTCCTGAAACTACTCTGAGTTGATTGTTTGATGTAAAGTGTGGGCACGGATCCTCATTTACACTTCTGCATGTGAAAATTCATTTTTTGCACCATTTGTTAAATAGACTCTTGTTTCCCCATTGAATGGATGCAAGACCTTTGGCAAAATCCAAAGCTATTTGTCTCTGTGCCTATTGTTCTATCAGTACCAGACTGTTTTGATTATCATAGTTGTATAAACCCATTGCTACTGAATTACTTTCTACTGAAAGCACCTAAAAAGGGCAGAGCAGAACTGCTGCCTAGAGTTTCTGAGACTAAAATTTTTGGGGAACGGACAGTCTCAATTTTCTCTTGCAGAACAGCTCATAGGCTTGAACTGAACGATCAGAATGTAAAAGTTCTCTATCTTGTTCTTTAAAATTGCTTTGGTGATTCAGTCTCCTGCTTTTCCATATAACATTTATTTTTTTTAAAGGAAAAGGACTTTCTTTTTTATTATTATTATTTTTTAGGCATCACTGCCCTCTGGTAGGAGTGGGAGGCCCAGTCTTGCTGCTGCTGGATTTGAACCGCCAAGCCAGTTGGCTGCAGTCCCTCACGCAACCACTACGCCACTGGGGCTCAGCTCCATATAACATTTAGTATTGATTTTTTTATTTCTATAGCTAAGTTTGCAGTGTTTTTAAGGACTCATAAAAAAAAATCTGTAGCTCACTTTGGGTAGCACCAATTTCTTCATTATATGGAATCATCCAATCCATGAGCATGGGACACCTTTGCATTTTTTAAAAAGCTACCTTTAATCTCTTTCAGTAATATTGTAGACTTTTCATTGGATAAGAACTGGTATGTCACATCCTTGATTAAATTTATCATAAGACATTTTATTTTTTACGATATTGATGCATATTTTAAGAATAAGTTGCAAAAAGCACTGCAAAAGCTATTTCAGTTGTTTGTCAGATATGCGATTTTGGACTAACAAGAAAGGTGGTTATATCTAGCTCTGTATTTAAGATAAGTAATAACATTAGAAAGGTAAAAGAAGCTAAGTAAATTTTTAAAAATAATTTTTGGGGGGACTCTGATGCAACTCTTACCACCATCCATCCATCCATCCATCCA
>PVJH01007678.1:0-90894 GCA_004026705.1 Nesogale talazaci
TGTGAAAGAACATCGGTCCAAACATGTGATCCAACTTTGCAATTTGCAGGTGATGCCAGGTAGTGATTGAGATAATTACGCATGAATAAACTCTGATCTTTAAGTAGAAAAAATGATACATCAGTAGTTTAACACTATTCCCCACTCCCCACTTTAAGTAATGGAACTAGCATGTGGTATTGTGGTTGAATATAGAAAGAAAAATCCTCTGTGGAAAAGAGAGTATCAAACTGCTGGGGTACATAAGAATATTTTACTACATAACCAGCAAAGCAACAAACAGATCCACTTGTCACAGGAGCAAGAAGTGTCATTTGAAATTCAATTTGAAAGGAAGAATTGTATTTCACATTAACTAAAAACATTTTACCTAGTTGACAGTATTTTTGTCAAGATTCATGTTTCTTCTGTGCTTAATGTTTGTAAAGTACCTTTTGCTTTTCTGGTCTCAGAGATTTATAAATGAAAACTAAATCAATGGCTGAATAAATTATTTTTAAAAGTACATGCTTCGATTTTAAGATTTTGTTTGCTGAAAAAAGTATTCTTCTGTGACTAAAGAGACAACGATACAGGATAGGCTACAGAAACCCACTTTAAGTGCAAAACAAAGACATTATTTCAAACAATGTGTGTATTAGAAGCCCCAAGGGAGAGAGATGCTGTAAACTCTACAGCTACCCCCCCCCCCCACCCAAACATGCTGGGACTCTGAGTCTAAGGCTGAATGTGTAGCTTTACAAAGCTCTGCAGTGATTCTATGAAACAGCCAGGCTTGGGCTACATACCAAACCTTGACTTCCTAAATCTCCAAGTTCTATATCCATGAAAAGTTATGAAAGCTTACCAATGAGACAATGTTCAATTTATGCCTTATTGCAAAAAAAATGGTATTTTACAAGTTAAAGTTGAAATTTCAAACTCCAGTTATTATAAAGCTTGAAAACAATGGTTCCAAATGTTTAAATCAGTTTCACTAAGGATAACATTATGAACTTCATATAAAGAATACTGCTTTGCTCATCAATTTTAGAATTGAGCCTATGCTTTGACTAAATCTTCCTTCCACGGACAAATGAGGAAGCATAAGGAAAGTTACAAATAACCTCGGTATCACATGCAAGTAAAATTTTGCCAAAGATAACAGTTTAGCAGGACATCAGCAATATATCAACAGGGAGCTGCCAGAAGTAGAGGCAACAACACCAGGAACATCATTGCTGAAGTCAGATGGATCTTGCTTGTAAGCAGAGTATACCAAAGAGATGTCTACTTACGATTTATTGATTGTACAAAGTTATGTCTTTGGGAATCAAAACACACCATGGAAAACACTGAGAGGAATGTGATTTCCAGAACACTTCACTGTGCTTATGTAGAACTTGTATATGAACAAGAGAAGGTTGATGATGCAAAAGCAGGGAATATTGCATGGTTTAGAACAGGGGTCCTCAAACTTCAGCCTGTGGGCCACATGCGGCCTGCTAAGGACATTTATCCGGCCTGCCAGGTATTTTTGCTGCCACTGCTGTCCTGCTTATCGGCGAACTCATCCCCTGCCAACAGTGAATTTGTTCATAGTTTTTTTTGTTTTGTTTTGTTTTTTAACTATACCCTGGTCTGAAGGACAGTGAACTGCCCCCCTGTTTAAAAAGTTTGAGGACCGTTGGTTTAGAATCCTGAAACACATGCATCAAGGTTGGATCCTTTCATTATACTTACTCAATCAGTATGCTGAGCAAATCATCACAGAAACTGGGCTTTGTAAGGAAGACAATGATATCACATTTGAAAGCAGGGTTATTAACAACCTGCGAACCACTGCAATTTTGCTGAAGGTGAAGAGAACATGAAGTACTTTCTGCTGAAGGACAGTGAGTGCAGCCTTCCATCTGGATTGCAATGCAAGGTAAAGGAAACCAAATTTCTTACAAATGGACCAATAGAGAATAACATGATAAAGAAAGGATTCAAGTCAGGAGTTTTATTTCACTTGGATCCATAATCAATACTCAGGGAAACACCAAGCAATCAAAGCATGGGTAATCTGCAGCTGAGCACATGTCTCTTTAAAGTGTTGAAGCACACAGATGCTAGGCCAAGGGATGCCTGACTCAGGTCATGGTATTTTCAATCTTCATATATACCTATGAAGGTTGGACAATGAATCAGGATAATCAAAGAAGAACAGGCACACTTGAATTATTGTATTGTTGAAGAATATGAAAGTAACATGGGTTGGCAGAAGAACAAACAATTCTCTCTTGGGAGAAGTACAGCCAGCATGCTCTTAAATAAGGACAGCAAGATGTCATGTCACATATGTCAGATATGTTATCAGGAGAGTGAAGTTCCTGGAGTAGGACATTACACTTTGTAAGATGATGGTTCAGGTGAAAAAAAGGAAGATAGTCAAAGCAACGGATTGACACAGGGCTCAAACATACTAATTTTGAGTATGACACAGGACCAGCCAGTGTTTAATTTTGTTGTGGATAAGGGCAGTATGATTTGGAGCAGACATCTTCGCATCGGACAATGACAGAAATCTGCCTGTCAATTGGTCATACTGTGTAAGCCTGTGTGCTGCTATGATGCTGGATGCTACGGCCCAGGTTTGCTTATTAAATACCATTGCACATGTTATATAACAACAGAGAGACTATGCTGCTGTTTCTGTTGCTCTGCTTGAACAACTCCTTTTTTGGTCCATGGACAGGACCATGAAGTGCTCTGCAATTACCATTTTTCTCAATGCTATCCATTTTTTGTTATGATCCATACCTTTGAATGAATGCCTTTGCATTATCAATTAAACACGGGAAAAGTTTTTCTGGTATTTTCTACTTTCTACCAAGATTCATATAAGACCAACAATGATTGCATTTGATCCACGTCTTTTCAGAAGAACCCAGCTTAAATTTCCGACAGCTTGCTATTCATATACTGTTGCAACCATTATCGAACAGTTCTCAGCAAAATTTTACTTGCATGTGATATTTTTTGATAATCTCTGAATTTTGTTGGATCACTCTTCTTTGGAATAAGTACAAATATAGTTTCTCTACTTGGTTGGATAGAGATATCTGCCACATATCTTGACATAGACCAGAGAGTTATTCCAGTATTTCATCACCTTGGTGAAATATTTCAATCGGTTTTCTTTTAATTCCCAAAGTCTTACTTTTTAATAATGCCTTCAGTGTAACTTGAACTTCTTTTGGTATCATGTATTCTTGGTCTTATGCTACTATTTTAAATTACTGAATATTTACTAGTTCTTTTTGATGAAGGAATTCTTTTTATCTTGTTCATCTTCTTTTGATGCTTGGCACACTGGAAACTCTCACGAGTCGATGCCAGGACAATTGGAAGACAGCTACTTTTCCAGTGGCCTGGAAGAGATACATGTTTGTGCCCTTCCAAAGAAACAGAATGTTCAAACAATGAGTATTATCCTTGCTATTGCATGCATGTAAAATTTTGCTGAAGATCATCCATTGACCAGAAGCTAAAAGAAGTTGAGGCTGGATTCACAAGAGGATGTTGAGCACGGGGTATCATTACTGATGGCAGATGAATCATGGCTGAGAGGAGAGAAGTCCAAAAAGATGTTTACTTGTTTTCTATTGACTATGCCAAGGCATTCCATTTTGTGGACCATAATAAATTATGGGTCACCTTGAGAAGAATGAGAATTCCAGAACACTTCACTGTGTTCATGAGGAACTTAAACATGAATCAAGAGACTGTCGTGGGAACAGAACAATGTACTACTGCATGCTTTAAAATCATGAAGGGTTGCATCAGGGTTGTGTCCTCTCACCATAGATGTTCAATATGTATACTGACCAAATCATCAGAGAAGCTGGTTTATATAAAGAATAATATGGCACCTAGATTGAAGAAAGACTTATTAATAAGCTGTGGTGTGCAGATAACACATCTTTGCTTGTTGAACGTGAGAATGACTTGAAACACAGATGCAGATCAAGGATTGCAGTTTTCAGTAGAGATTGCAATTCAATGTAAAGAAGACCAAAATCCTCACAACTGGAACAATAGGCAACATCATTATAAATGGAGAGAAGGTTGAAGTTGTCAAGGATTTTGTCTTGCTGGTGTCCACAACCAAATGCTCAGGGAAACAGCAATCAGGAGATCAAAAGACCAGTTGCGTCAGATAAATCTGCTGCACCAGACCTTTATAGGGTATTGAAAAGCAAGGGTTCTACTTTGAGGACTAAGGTGCACCTGACCAAAGCTACGGTGTCTTTCATTGCCTCATATGTATGTGGACACTGAGAAGGGAAGAACAAAGGATAATTGATGCATTTGAATTGGGGTGCTAGAGAAGACTATTGAAAATACCATGGAATGCTATAAGGATAAACTAATCTATCTTGAAAGCAGTATAGTCAGAATGCTCCTCAGAGACAAGGATGCCGGATGAGGAGGCTTCATGCTGCATACTTTGGACACATTGTCAGGAGAGACCATTCCCTGACAAAGGGCGTGATGATTGTTAAAGTGGAAGGGCAGCAGGGAAGAGGAAGGTCCTCAACAAGATGGACTGACACTGTAGCTGCAACCATGGGCTCACACGGTGTGTAGTTCCGTGTCCATAGGGTCACTATGGGTCTTAATCAACTTGATGGCGCCTAACAATAATTTTAGCAGTCAGACAGTAAATTTAAATAATAGTAGTTTTGACTGGATTTATAACGATAGATTTTATCACAGCAATCTATTTCAAGGTAGACCTTTTGACAATAAAGGTGACACCATTGCTCTTGAATTTTTCATTACCAGCATTGTAAGCTATACTATAAAAAAAGACCAATACTAGTTTATTTTAGCTCATTAAGGCCTACCATATGCATATTTATGCACTCGACTTTATTTTTGATGACTTCAAATTTTCTCAGATTCATACCTTGTGTATTGTGCCACAGATTTCCCAAAGTTTTCTTAGATTCCTGTCACCCTAGTAGACTGACTTTAGGAAGGTAGTCCTTCCTCAGTTATCCTCTGAAAGCCTTCCAACCTGAGCGCCTCATCTTTTGGCACGATGTCTGACACTGTTCTACTGCCATTTATGGAGCATTCAATGGCTAATTCCTCAGAAGTTTATTTATTGTTTGGAGTCTGTTCTTAGTCTGGAAGCTCTGCTGAAACTTGGGTCACCTTGGGTGACCCTGCTGGTATTTGAAACACCGTTGTCATAGCTCCCAGCAACACATTTAAATCACCACAGTAGCACAAATTGGCAAACAAGTGATCTATTTAATGTTGTGTGTGTGTGTGTGTGTCTTTCGGTGTGTTTTTTGTTGGTGGTGTTTCACTGTTTAAGATTGCCCACAAGTTGAGTGCTGATGTGCTGTCTACGATTGAAAGTGCAAGTAGGTCAGGATGTGCCTTGCGGCCCAGTGAGTTACAGTGCCATTGGCCATGCGCTCCATGCTAATGAATCAACACTATGGAACATAAAGTAGATGGAAGAGCAAATTCAGCCATGTGTACTTGAGGCTGCTCTGGGAAATGTTAGAGCACCACATACAGTGGATGATGAAGCTATGGAAAAGATGAAAAATGAACTTCACTATGGACTCATAAATGACACGAGATTTTTTAAAAAGCCCAGTGGAAAGAAAACTGTGAGGCTGGATGTCACTGACATTTGCAGTCACATTACCCAGGACCTGGGAAATGATAAGCTCTTCTCTGCTAGTGTTTCATCATAGAAAAACACTTTATGTACTTAATTATTTGTTGGAAATAACTATTAAATAAGATATATTTAAGTAGAAACACATAGATAACAAGGCAATGAATTAATCTGTTGACAGAAAAACATTATTCCTAGAGTCTAGCAGGAATCTAAGCTTCTCTTATTCCTGTGGATAATGACTATGTCTTTACTAAGTGGTCTAGGAGACTTTTTTAGAGTATAACTACCATGAATAATGAAAATTGCAAGTTTAATTGCTTTTTATATATTTGTTGCTAGGGTTAAGAATGTGACAGATGAAGTATCTTTGTGAATAAGTTTATGGCACTAATAAATGCTGCTAAGGTTACTAAAGGAAAGGCTTGTTAGGTTGAACCCACCCAAAATCACCTCAGCAGAAAGGTCTGGCAATCTAGTCTCACCTGTCATCCAAAAGCAGACATTGACTCAATGACAACAGTTCAGTTTTGATTTGGGTACAGCATAAACATCAAAAGATTGTGGCTATAATTAAGATATTTATAGCAATGCAAAAGTGCCTTTCCAAACTAGAGTAATTCTCAGAAATATATATTTCTACACCTGATATAGGTCCACAGATAAGAATTCTCAGAAGTCTATGATATTAATAATTTTAGAAAGTTCACCACTGATTTTGAGGTTCATTGCTGAGTTTGGCCTTGACAACTTATGGCTATTCTATAAGCAAGAGGCAGAAAAACATATTTCACATTATTTATTTCCCTTTTTGATATTAATGTAAATATTTCATTGGACATCATTTATAACTATTTCACATATGTATGATATATAATTCCCTCTTATGGCTTATTGATTGATAGCCTACTTATTTACTTCAGTCTTATATCATGAGGGATTGTGCTTCATTTTTTATGAAAATTTAATATTTTGCTTTCTGGTTTCAAAGTTTAATTTAAGAAAATTTAAAAGTTGCTTCTGAAAAAAAAAGTTGCTTCTGCTGTGTCATTCCCTGTCATCAGCCATAACAATGATCTATGCTCTTTCTCTTGATGATGATTCTGTAATTCTCTTTGCAATTTAATTTCTAAGGTGTATCAAAAAACCTGGAAATGAATTAGCAGGACAGGTGCACAGCATGATTAACATAATTAATATTACTCAATGTACATATAAAATGTTGAAATGCCATTTGTAACATTATATAATCATGTATATGTAATTATTTGTCTTAAGGTAAATATGCAGCAATATATTCATCACAGTGAAAAATTTTAGTTTTCCTGATTAGGTCAGCTTTATAAGTCTCCGATTATTTTATGTACTCAATGAATCTCTTTTAGTCGTTTTGCTCATTGAAGGCTTCCTCAAAAAATCCTCCAAATTTCTTGATGTAAAGTCAACTCATAGTGAGCCTGTAGGACAGAGTAAAACTGTCTCTGTGAGTTCCAAGGGGTAAATATTTACTGAAGCACAATACCTTATTGTCTACACCTGGAGCCTTTGATAGCTTTGAGCAGCCAACCCTGTGGTTACTGCCTAGTGCCGAACCCACCATACAAACAAAGCTCCTTCCTACTGGTCTGAGAAAGACTGGTGAGCAAAGGACAAGTCGGCCCTAATGATGCTCACTTTTTCCAGTGGGGTGCAGGCAATGATAAAAGTCACCTTACCCATAGGGAATCACAATCTACTCACCGTGTGAGTGAGGAGCCCCTGACGGATCCTACCACCAACGACCTTTCAGTTAGCTGCCGGGGGCTTAAAGCTTGCACCACCAAGTCAAAAGTGAATGTAAGGCAGCCAGCAACAACCAACATCAGAAAATGCTAGAGGCGCTTTGAAGACAAACTGAGAACAAACATGGCATCCCATAGGAAGGTGGGCTCCGTCTAGTCAGAGGAACAGCTGCCAGGTCTGACTTTCAGTGAGCTAGGGAATAGATCAACGCATGAACAGAGTTCACTAGCTGAAGAGTGGACATGCATTCAGATGGGTACAAGGTTTTCAGAAAGACCCCAAGAAAGAAGCAGGTGGGGTGAGGGGAGTTTTGAGGCTCTCAGAGAAGGTGATGGCTGAAGGAAGACAAGATGGTGATTATTATGGGGTGTTGAAATATGGGCCTAAGATGTGAGGCCAAAGATGAGTCTGTACTAGGCAAATTGGAAGATGTAGGAGAGTTTTAAGCACAGGAGTCACAAGTTCAGATTTGTATTTGACTGTGTGGAGGAATGAGGCCCCAGCAGCTTAGTGGTCATGAGTTGAGCTGCTACCTGCGCACCAGCAGTTTGAAATCACCTGTTGCTCCCCAGGAGGAAGATGGGACTTACCACTCCTATAAAGGGTTAGTCTCAGAAACTCACAGGGGTAGGTCTACCCTGTCCCAGGTGCTGGCATGGACACGAGGACAAGCAGCTGAGTATGGTAGATGATTCAAGAAACAGATAGCAGACGATTCCGAAGAAGTTTTAAAATTCACAACTTTCAAGGCCATTTTCTCTGATGATGTTATACATCAAATTAAAAACCTGAGTTTTCTATATCAAAATTCAATATTTACAAATGAAAACCTTTCAACTGAAGGCAGAATAATTAAAAAATGGAAGATAGACTACAACCTGCTCTCTGCCTACCTCCCCTCTTTTCAACCATTTGTAGATCATTCCTCAGTCATCATCCCTGCTCCCGTTTCTCTCTGCCTTTGCTTTCTCACATCATTTATGAATCTTTCTTGTGCCTTATTTTCTTATATATGATTTCTAAGCTTTGAATAGTTCACTTATCTCTTTTTCCTTCAAATGCCTTCTCAAAACTAACCCTTGGCAAAACATCTATTCTACCAGTCCAAACCCAATTTGTGTTGTGGCTTGTGCAATTCCCTGCAGACCATACTCTTCTTTCCCTTATGTTTGGTTCACCTGTGGAAAAGAAGAGGACAGTGTTGACATTCCATAATATGTCCAGGTCACCATCTGTCTTTGTTATTTTGATTTTATTAAAATGTTCACAAGGCATATCCCAGGACATCAAAATAATAGTGATGATGCCAGCTGGTTGGCAGATTTGAGTCCATGAGACAGGCTTGCTGTTCACGGGCTGACTTTGGTCTTTGCTTATCTACAGGTGTAGATTTTAATTGAGATAACGAATGCTTCCAAGGTATTAATATTCAAATTTATGCATTCTTTCAATATTCATTTCATTTATTAATTCATTCATGTATTCATTCAACAAGCACCTATTCAGTATTTTCATATACTTAGCACTATACTAGACCTTACAGATAAGACAAGGTTCATGACCTTCACAGTGGTTTTCAACTTCCCTAATTCCAGGACCCTCTAATACAGTTGCTCATGTTATGGTGACACGCAGACCATAAAGTTATTTTCATTGCTACTTCATAACTGTAATTTTGCTACTGTTATGAATTGGGCAACCTCTGTGAAAGGATTGCTTGGCCCCCAAAGGGGTTGTGACCCACAAGTTGAGAATCGCAGTGGTAGAGTTGAATAGAACTGTGAAATGTTAGCTTCGAATATTCATAAAACAATCTCTCTGATAAATGCATAATTAAAAATTGAGTGATATACATAAAAGAAAGAAGCAGCATAGGTAAGTCTCAGGAAGAAACTACCTAGACTAATTGGGAAGGGAGAGGAGGCCATCAGAGAAGAATAATTTTCCACTCACTGGAATGGCAAAGGTGGGAATTGAGAAATAATGCAGGAAGGAACTGAGAGTTGAGTTTAGATGGAGGAAACCACATGGACAAAGGTTATGGGGCAGGGTATGCACCTCTGTCAAGAAACTAAAAGAAAGTCAATGGCAAAATGACAGGAATGCATCTACAGGAAGCACACCAGGGCCAGCCAAACCTTAGACAAAAGGGTCAAACTATAAAGCCCAGTGGGAGGAAGACCTAAAATATGCATCAAAACTCCCAGGACTTTATAGCTTTGCCCTGCACTTTGGAGAACATCTCCCACCATTGTTCGGCTGGATGTCTTTGAGAAACATGGCCTTAGTCCTTAGTGCTTTGGAGGAGGGATACTCTGTGCCCCACAACTGCACATGCCGCTCCCTCCACCTGGGGCACACTGCATGTCAGATCTTACCTTGGCACCAGTCTACAGAGGGCTTGAAATGCCAATACTGGGTATGATCATTTTAGAGGAAGAATGTTCTTTCTCACACCTAAAATTTTTCAAAATCAGACTATGATGTTAGCAAGCCAGCCACCCATTTAAATATTGATATTAAATTTAACTATGGTGGAAGGATGAAGTTTTCTACCTCCATAAAGTATACAGTCTCAGAAACCCTTCTGATTCAGAATGGACTCAATTGGCAGTGAATTTGGTTTCCGGTTTTCTCTTATGACATTAGTAACTATTGAATCCCTCATATTAAAAATAAAACCAAACAAAACACCGCTTCTGTTTCTCCAAATCAAGGATGTTTATAAACACAGAGCAAGCCTTTCTTTTTTTATTGCATTCAGTCACAATAAATATTGACATACAGCCCAGCATCTCACAGATCTTATAAAACATCAGGAAAAGTGGTTTCTGTAGGTGCTCTTTTGTTTGCTGATTCTCAGTACATTTTAGCTTTACTGATATAATACATTACTGGTGAGTATTGAAACAGATTAACACCCCAAAGGCAAAGCACACAGGTTTTTATGTGCCCTATGCTAATAGAGATCCTCTGACTTATGAAGGCTTACCCACTGTGATCAAAGCCCCAGACACTTCTTAAGCATCCAGTCCACAGGACTACAACTGATCAGTCATGCAGTTCGGGACACAAAAAGGTAAGTTTGATTCTGTCTGCATTTCAATATTGAAACTAGTCAAGTAGTTAAACGTCTACAGGGGCAGAGATACTTAGGACAACAATTCCATTTTAATAACAGTAGAAGGGGGAGGGGAAAAACAAAAAAGCAGATCCTTGACTCATCTGCCAAGACCCACATTCTGAAGGTTGAATTTTTACTCTTAGCGCTGACAACATAATTAACACCTCCACCTGCTATAAACACATACTCCCTGTAGTGTTTTAATCTTTATTATTTTATTCAGAGTTAAAAAACCCAATAACACAATACTAAATGATAAACTCATGCCTACTCAACCGTCAGATAGGGTCCCAGTTTACTTTCACAAGACAATGCTGACTATGTACACAAGTATACATATTCAAGGGATAATAATCTTAACAAGAAAAGCTATTTCAGATTCTCTGAAAATGAGGAGCAACAAAGGAGGCAACTGCCATCACATCAAAGACAGACAACAAACTTATTGTAGATAGCAAAATCATTATTTTGCCAAGAATGGAGCACCAGTCCTATGCTTTTGTTTGGTCATTAGAACAGACTTAACACAAGCACCTAGAGAAAAAGCTATGTGAGTGTGTCTTTAAAAAAATCTTTAAAATATATAATTATTAGATAATATTGAGGCCTCATTGGGTGTAAAATACCTAGAGATGACTTTTACATAGCTAATGTGAATTCTGAATTCACTTACAATATTTCTGTCCCTTGGAGTACAAGCTCTGAGCACTGCTCTTCCCCATAGTTTGAAAATAACTGAATATGATGTGCTCTTTCACAACATATGCCGAAGAGGACAACTTCTTCCATGATTTATTTACATTGTATGAAACCCCATTTTAACAGACTACAGAGAGAGATTCTCTTCTAGCTCTATAGAAGAAACCTTCTACAGGGTGGAGAGAGTGAAATGGCAGAGAAGAGTGGGGGCCTCTTGGAACGGAGAACAGCCCAGACCCATAGCGAAAAAGGCAAACAGCTAAAATCTCCCAAACTGTCTATGAGCCTGAAAGAAAAGCAGGAGCATCAAAAAAGGTCACCAACTCCCACCCTTATTTCACTCTGAGATTTTAGCTCGTTTCATTCCTTTACTCGGAAGCTCAACTCTCCGACATCCCTGATGGCATTGTAAAATGCTACAACCAACGTGGAAAATAGTGTGGTGTTTCCTTTAAACTTAGAAGTAGAAATACTGTATGATGTAGACGTACTATATGATGAAGCAATCTACCAAGAGGATATTTTAAATAAGAGCCAGGAGACACATACATACATACTCTCCCATATTCATTGCATCATTAATTACAGTAGTATAAAAAGATGTGAACAACCTAAGTTTCCATCAATCTATAGATAAAGGGATACACAAACTAATGTAAATATAGAATGCCAAATAAGATGAAAGGAGAATGTAGAATCCATAAGACATCTCCTAACTTCCATGAATCTGTAGGACATAATTAATTCATTTACCAAAGGACAAATGTCATATGAGACCACTTTAAAAAGTCAAGAAATAGTCTTTGATAGCTCTTCGTAATGGGAGAGGAATTGCGGGCAAAGCATAACTAACAAGCAGATTTGTAATAACGTGGGTGAGAGGAGGGGGAATGCACAATAAAAAGGAGGTCAGCATAGCGTGACCAAAGTGAAGGAAGATCAAGAGAAGCGAGCACGATGAAAAGACACATAGCTAGATACTATTACATATGAGGGGAGGTACCTCCCACACTCTGTATAGTCCACATGTTTCCATAGGCAGTGTCCGGCAACCCACTCAGAGTTAGTGCACCCAGTGGCATTTCCTGGGATGGTTCTCTCTGGTCACAGTGAAGTTTTTCATAAAAGCAGTTTTGCCCAAAACGTTTTTTTTATGATGGTCAATTTATGAGAACAGCATATGGCTGTGAAATTTGGGGCTTTTGCTCAGGAAAAAATGGCATAGAAACTTGTGATGATGAATACAGCTTACAAGAACAGCATTAGTGGAAAAATTCAAGTATACTACTGGTGTTCTAGTTTCAAAAATGATGAAATGTTCATTGATGACAAACCTTGTTCTGAGCATCCTTCTATTTCCTGAACAGATGAAAATTTCAACAAAACTCATGCATGTGGTAGTTACATAATCTGGTGTCAATTTGAGAGGATGATGGGTAGAATCTGGCCTATCAATCAAGATATAACCAATAAGGCCTCTGTGTAGGCATTGCCTTCTCCTGAGAATTCTGGGAACTCTGGTATTTTCCATCTTGGAGGTGAAAAATCCTCTCTCTGTGATCACTTTCTGAGAGACATTGTAGTGATAAGACAGATGTCACTACACTACACTGATAGACCCCATGCTCTGGGAACTGGAAGAGCCACATGGAAACCCTTGACTGTGCTGAGATGCTTCTACTGCCATTGGATTCCAAAGACTTTGTACCCATTGGCCTATGTTCTGCATCCAGCATCATTGCATGTATTGCATGAGTCTGAAGAGGACTTTATATATTGGTATCAGACATATGGGCTAATAGCAGACTTAAGAACATGGACTGGACTCGGTTGGGACGCTTTCCTAATGTACAATTACCCTTTATTATCTTTCTTATGTGAATTTGTATCTGTATGGATTTGCTTTTCTAGTCTCTCTGGACTAACATAGTGCACTTGAACTCAAAGACAGATGATGGATCATTGAGAGATGGGGAAGCTATCTGAACTATCTTGGAACTCGGCTCAGTGGATTTGGAAAGGGGGTGCTGAAAACTGCATGCCTCAGGTTCTGACAAACCAAAACAAAAGGAGTGTAGAGTGGAAATACATCATGTTTTGCAAGAAGAGCTCCAAAGCAACCCAGATCTCCAGCCACCCCAACCCCAAAGGTCATTACTGATGATGAGACATGGTGCTATTTTTAGAACCCCAAAAGCAGATAGCAATCAATCCAGTGGAAGACACCATCATTATCTTGCCCCCCCCCCACACACAAAGCTTGTCAAGTGATGATGCTCATTTGTTTTTGTTTCTTTTGGGGGGGGGTAGGTTTGATGTGAGAGGGATAGTGATAGTGTACTTGTAGTGTTTTCTTCCAGGTCTGGTGTTCTGGAAAGATGCAAAAAAATGTCCAACAAAAGAGCCCTGATTTGTGGCAGATGGGGGACTGGTTTCACCAACAAGACAATACACTTGCTTACAGAGCCATCTTGGTGTGCCTGTTTGGGGAAAAAAAAACAGCATGTTTCTCTTACCCCATGCACCTGACTCACCTGACCTTGCTGGATGTAAGGTTTTGTTGTTGTTGTTGTTGTTTCCATGATTGAAGAGGGGCATGAAAGGACAGCAATTTGATAATGCAGAAAAGGTGATGAAAAGAGTGAGTGAGGTACTGTCAATGATCCAACCAGATAAGTTTGAAAAATGTTTTCAAGAATGGAATTACACATTTGACAAATTAAATAACTGTAATAAAGAGTATTTTGAAGGTGATAAGGTTGTGTTATTAAAAAATTAAATGTGTACCTTTGAAAAAAGTTCCCTATTTTGGAGGGTACCCTCAGCAAATGTGTTAAGTGTAATAAAGAATATTTTGAAAGTGATAAGGTTGTGTTGTAAAAAAAATTAAATGCATAGCTTTGAAATAAAAAGTTCCCAGTTTGGAGGGCTACCCTCAGCACCTATTAGTACTAATAGACAATATCTTGAGTAGACACCTAAATAGACATGGAAGCTGAATAGATGTGAGATGAAAACACATAATATACATGTATGACATGTACTATATATTTTAACATATGTATCTGACAAATTCCATTTCCAAATATATATTTGCCTATACTGAAAATATATCCATCAATATAGTATACAGGATGCACAGTTGTAAAAACTCTTTAGCCATAATCATTTACCTTAAGAAAATGAATTTTATGTTTGCGGGCTCACAACCATAGTTTTGTGGGACAGCTAGTTTAATTAACATAATACAGTCCTCAAAGACAATGTTCTGTATCCTTGTAGTAGGATCACTGCTGTCTTAAAAGTGTCCATCTTAAAAAAAATCTTCTTCCAACAAAGAAAAGAAGAGTGAAGAATATCAAAGACTCAAGGAAACAATTAGTCCCAAGGACTAATGGACCAGTCCAATGAGAACCTCTACTACTCTTAGATTGGAAGAATTGAATTATGTCTTGCTACCACTGCCAACCACTTTAATTGAGATTGTCATAGAAGGTCCTGGGTGGAGTGTAAAATTTTAAAAGGAGAGAAAACAGCAAAACAATAATTAAGAAAAATGTCTTATGTATTGATCTGATAAAGACTGGGAAAGCCCCCAAGGCTGTGGTCATTTGACATCTTTCTAGTGGATAACTCCACCAAGATCTTCACACATGGAGGTAACCACTAAGGAAACAAATGATGCAATGCACTGGACACATTTCTTGAAACATATCTCTTTGAAGTGTTAAAGAGCAAAGGTATCTTTTTGAGGACTCTGGTGAGCATGACCCAGCCATGGCATTTCTAGCCATCATGTGTGCAAGTGTAAGCTGAATAATGAACAAGGACGACCGAAGAAAAACGAATGCATACAGATTACCGTGTTTGTGAAAAACACTGAAAGCCCCATAGATCGCCAGGGAAACAAGCACACCTGTCTCAGAGAAGACAGGCAGAGTGCTGTCTGGAAGCAGCCTTGGAGTGACCTTGCTGCATGTACCTTGGATATGTTCTCAGGAGGGGTCAGTCCCTGGAAAGAATATACTGTTTGGTAAAGGAGAGTAAAAGGGATAATGAGGGGATCTTCATTGCGGTGAGGGGATAGACTGGCTATAGCCATGGGCCCAGATGCAGCTATGGTTTTCAACGTGGCCCAGGGCTAGGCTGCCTCCTGTTGTGCGGTCCACAGGGTCACTACGAATCAGAGTTCACCTGATGGCACCTAAAACAACAACAATGCAGACCTTGCCACTACCCAGAATCATTCCCTCTCCAGAGCCTGCATGTTATTACCATGCTAATCACCCTGGGAGACTCTGCCGTCTTCTATAATCAGTATATGCTTTGTCACCTGCTGCTTTCAAGTTTCCCCTGACCCAGCAGGCAGTCTCTGGCCCGTATTCAAATTCTGTTCTTGCATATATGTAAAACTCCTCTTGTTCACCTCTATCTCCCCTTCAATAATCTGGAAAAGCTGGGAAAATATTACCAATTTCATAGATTGGTACTAAATGCAAAAAACAACCCCCCTGTGACTCAGGAGTTACAGTTCTTGTTGTATCAGCTGCTCTACTGGAGACCGTGTCTTCATTTCCTGGGCATGAACTCATCTCTTCACAGGAATTCACAAATCATCAGACTGGGCATGTTTCAATTCTCTGACTCAGACGAAAACTTTCTTAGTATCTTTAATACATTTTACTTCAATCTTCTGGACCAGTGATTCTCACAATGTGATATCAAGACCAGAGGCATGAGCATCCTCTCAGGACATACAAATTCTTGGGCCACATCCCAGACTCACTGAGTCAAAACTACGGAATACAGCTCAGAAGTAGATTTTAACTGGATATCCAGGTGATTCTGCATTACTGTCAAGTCCCATAAGGTTGATATACTTATTTTGTACTAGGTTTTATAGGGTCTGGTGTTTATAGAATTTGGTGACCCTCTTCATTAAATATGAGTACGATATTAGTTGCAAAATGAATAGGGGGTGGTCCAAGGGAGGCTCTAAGGCTAAAGCTTCCTGAGTTGCAGTGTGTACTGCTTGAGGTCTTTCTTTGCTCTTGCTTCTGATTCATAGCCATTTCCACAATCCTTCCAGCAACACCCTTTGACTCTAGGGATGTTTCCCTATTAGTCCTCACACAGGCATACATTTCTCTCCTGAACAAAAGTAAGATAAACAATCTTTGAAAAGAACAAAAATTTCAGAACACTTTATTGTGGTTATAGGGGACTTGTTGATAGGCCAAGAATCAGCCATTTCATCAGGAAAAAAAAAGGATACTGTATGACAAACATTTTTAAAAGGTGTGTGTAGCAGTTCTATCCTTTTACTATACTGGTTCAATATATACTGAACCGGTATTCTGGGAAGGACAACTTTATGGACAAAAATGTGCTGTCAAGATTAGGAGATGACTTGCATTCTTTGATACGTAGATGACACAGTTTTGATATTTGAACCTGAAGGCTTGACACACTTACTGAGGAAGATCCAAGACTAGAGTCTTCAGGGAGGATTACACCTTAACATAAAGAAAACCAAAATCCTCCCTAAAGGACTGGTAGACAACAGCATGATAAACAGCAAGAGAAAATATGCATGTTCTCAAACTCTTCAGTTTACTTAGATTCACAATCAATGTAATCAAGAAATGTAATTAAATATAACTTGGGCAAATCTATTGCAAAAGACTCCTTTAAATGGGTAAGAAAACTAAGAAGTCATGTTGAGAAAGTAATGGATGCCGGATGCAAATCATGGTATTTTTAGTTATTTCACAGATATGTGCATGCCGGGCAATACAAATGGAAGACAAAGAAAGACTGATCATTTAAATGATGTTGGCGATGAGGCTACTGAACACAGGGTGAGCTGCTCCAAAAGAGAAAATCTGACTTGGAAAAAGGACAGCCAGAAGGTGTCCTAGAAGCAAGGACAGTGAGAATGCATCTCGCATATTTTGAAAGTGTGATCAGGTGAGACTGGGGCTTGGAGAAGCACATCGTGCTTGGTAAAAGGCAGCATCCATCAAAAAGAGGAAGCCCTTCTTCCTGACACCAATCCTATCCCTAGGGAAAACAGAGCTCATTCGAACAGGAGACGGAACTGTGTAAGCCCTAGGTTGCAACTCACGGCTGAAATGTACTGGCAAAGACTCCTCATACTACAGTGCCCAAAGGGATGCGTCATTGGAAAAACTGATGATGCTACAAGTGCAATTGCTTTCTACCCGGGGGGGGGGGGTGATGGTGATTGACACTGTTTTACTTTTCTGCTTCTATGGGTTTTTGTTTACCTGACTTCAGTTTGCTTATTTCTTTGTCTTTTGCTGTCTGCCAGTTGGTAGGTTGCTGTTGTTGGGCTAGTGTCTTAGGGGGTTTTGAATTTGCCACCGCGTGACCATCAAAGTTAACTTGATTCAGGCATATCGCAGGGACAAGAAGATGGATATCGGGTCCCTACTTCACTCTCCCCTCAAGCCAAGAACAGCTCATTCTGAAGATATGGCCCTGCTTGATCCTTGCCTTCACAAAATGATCACTGAAGAGAGGGGTGCTCAAGTGTGAGCTGTCCCAAAAGAGAAAATCTGACTTGGAAAAAGGAGAGCCAGAAGATTTCCTAGAAGCAGGGATAAGTGTGTTCAAGAAAGCACATAGTGCCTGGCTAACAGTTGGCATTGTGGTCTGGAGTCTTAAAGGCTGGTATTCACACAGGCAGCCATCTAAATGGGGAGTCAGCTAAGTCCACACAGAAGAAGAACACAAGCTTGTGTGATCCAAAGATGATAATAGCAAAATTCAAATGTGACAAAGGGAAAAGTATCAGAGCCTATGTGGTGAAAACCCAATTTGTAGAAGGATAATGAGGACAGTGGGAGCCCAACACCTATCTGCAGAGTGTCTAGACAGATTAAGCCTCTAGCAGGTCCCCTCTAGCCACAGGCTAAGGTCTCAGAACAGCTTTGCTATCAGAAAGAGAGTATTGTAATCATGATCACACTGGATTGAATTTGATACTTGGTCAGTTGACCTCCCTTTTGAACCAATCGGAAATTGTTCTAAGCGAAAGCATTTCTGGCTTGGTTACATGGCAAAAATTCTTCCCTGGCCTTTTACATATACATAGTGGTTGTGTTAATCTGTGTAGACCTGAGAAACAAATTAATAAACATGCTCATATATAGAAGAAAGAATTTTATATACAAAAGCAGTTGAATATTGAGAAAATGTCGCAGCCCAGTTCAGATCAAGGCCATAAGTCCAACATTAGCCTATATGGACAATACCAATCCACAACACCCTCTTCAGACTCATGAAACACATTCAATGACTCGAAATGCAGGAAGATCACAGGCAAATTGGTTGGAGTCTTCTGGATTCAGTGGTGTCATAGGGCTGGCAGGGGTCTGTGGCTTTTCTAGCTCCATAGGTCTGGTTCCATTAGAGTAGGCCCATGTGGCTTCTCTAGCTCCCAGGGCTTAGTACCACATGTCTTGTTAGTAGGGCATCTTGAAGGGAGTGAGCAGTGAGAGAGTCTCTCCTGTCTCCAAGGAGGAAAAGTTAGGAGTTCCCAGAATTCTCAAGGAAAGGCCATGCCTACACAGAGGTCTCATTGTCTACACAAAGATTGACAGACTAGACTGCAACCCTTCCCTCTTAATCCTCTCAAGTCCCAAATTGACACCAGATTATGTAACTATCACAGTGGTCTTTTCTTTCTAATTCATTATTTGTATTTTTATCTCATTATTACTTTATCCTTACCACTTTAGTTTCTGTTTTTTATTGTTTCTGTTGGGTTTTATAATTTGTGAAGCACAGGAGTAGATGCATAGAGATAAAAGTTGATGAAAGGGTCTACAGGGGAGGTAGGGAGGATGGGAGATAGTGAGGACTACCGGGTTGGGGAGCAATATATGTCAGAGAGGGGAGGGAGAACTAGAACTAATGGTGGTTACTCAACCCATTTTAAAGGCAATTTACAAAAGAGCCAGGAAATGTTGGTACAACTCTTCTTGATCTGATTGAACTATTGAATTTTGTGATATGTGGATAAAACCCAAAAAAATGTTAACAAGAAAATGAGGAAAACCTTCAACAGATGGAGTAACTTCACGGTCTCATTATTGCAACAATAGACTCAAACATAGAAACAACTGTGAGATGGCCCAGGAGTAGGCTGCATTTCATTCGTTATCTGTCAGACCACTATTAGTGAGAATTAACTTGGTGCCACCTAACAGCCACAAATCCCCTTTGTAGGTCTGTCTCACTGTGATGGCTCTCATGTTGCTATGATGCTGGGAACTGTACTTCCGATATTTTTAATACGAACAAAGTCACTAATGTGCATATTTTAGCAGAATTTCCAGAGTGAGAACAGGCTAGGAAGGAGGAGTATGAGGAGTTCTTCTTATTCACTGCCACGGAGGCAATTCTAACTCACAGAAACGCAAGAGAACAGAGAAGAACTGACAGTTCAGAGACTGGGAATCTTGACAGGAGAAGAAAGACCTGTCTTTCACTTGGGGGGTACCTGGTGGTCTCTAACATCCAACCTTCAGGTTAGCAGCCCAATGTGTAGCCATTATGTGTCGCCTCCCCCTGTGACAATAAGTCACAACACAAAAGAAACTCAGTGTCATTGAGTCCCCTCTGATTCATAGCGACCTTATGAAGGGTTTCTGAGGTTGTAACTATTTATGGGAGCACATAATCTCATCTCTTTTCCCACTTCTCTCCTGCTCTTGACAGTCCAATATCAGGGCTGAAAACTTTATGAATAATAGTGGAATAGTATATGGTATGATACATGTCCCAGAACATGAATCTCTCAGATTGGACCAATCAAAACTGCCTATTAGAGAGTCGATTCTGACTCAGACTCATCCTAGAGGGCAGGGTAGAACAGCCACTATGGGTTTCTGAAATGGTAACTCTTTGCAGCAACAGAAAGCCTCACCTTGCCCAATGCATAACCACTCTGCCAGCAGGGTTCCGATGGGAAGACACCCAAACTACAGGTGGGGAGAAAATGCCACTGTAAAGCAGAGTTGGCCTTAATGTGGTGGATGGAACAGAGATTCAGGAAATTGATTTGCTCACTGAACATCACCTAAGAACAACAACATTTTTTTTTAAAAAGCCCAAACTAATTCCAACAACGCTTGAAAATTTAAAAACCTTTCAAACTTAAGTCATCCTCAATTGTTAGACATGTCTCTACTTCCAAACTACTAACATTCTTCAGTGTTGTGTAAATTTACTATTTCCTTTTGCTCACCTTTACTTTATGTCCCAATCTATTTTAAAAATATCTAAAAGTGTTGTAACAACCACAAAAATCTCCTTCCTAAAAAAAAAACAGAAGTCCTCACCTGGCTGAGTCTTTTACCAGCTGTCGGTTCTCCCACCCACACAAGACACCTTTTGAAGAAGCATTTCCAAATCTGGAGCAGTGTAGCATGCACCATGACTACAATTGTTCTCGCCATGTAGATTCTCCACTAAATGGCTTGCTGCCATTTTAAGTGTGTGTGTGTGTGTGTGTGTGTGTGTGTGTCCATGCATGTGCATATGTTCTGTTTTATAGTCTTGTAGGTGTTACAAATTGTGGGTGTTATGGCATGAGGATAGCTTCAAATACTTGAGTAGGGTATCATGGCATAAGAACATCTTCAAATTCTTCAGATCCCATCTTCTAAAAATGACAAAATTTTTTTCTATAACATCAGGGACCATGGTATTACTGAAACTACATTGATAGCACCACAGTCAAGAACATTTACAACCATTCTCTTATGCTTCATAGTGTTGTGGGCCTTGGAGTCGAATCTGACTCAGAGTGACTCAATAGGAAAGAAATAGGTCTTCCCCCAAGAACCTCCTAGGGCTAAGTCGTCATGGGGGCAGAGTGCTGAGTCCTTAGGCCTGCAGGACGGCTTGTGGGTTCAAAATATTGACATCTTAGTTAGTGGCTGACCCCCTAACCAGTGTACTTCCATGGCTCCTTCATATATTCTTGTTTCTCTACCTCAAGTTGAGTCCAACTCATAGCAGCCCTATCCAGGGCTTCCAGTACTATAAATCTTTGCAGGAGCAGATGACCTTATCTTTCTCCTCCCCATCAACTGGTGGGTTTGAACTTTCAACAATATAGTTAGCAGCCAAATGCTCCGCCAACTTGGCATCTGGGCCTTAGTAAACTGTTTTTACTGCTTTACAAGTTAAAACCATCCTCAGGTATCATGTTAACATCCTTAAAGTCTTTTGACCTTAAATAGTCATTCTCTCCATCGTCCTTCCTAACTCCCATGACAATGACATTTCGAAGCATCTAGACTTGTTTTCTTCGGAATGACCATGTTCTGGAGCTATCTGTTTGTTCCACTGTGTTTTCATATAGCTTAGACATTAGTATTCTATATATGTGGAAACATGGAAGCTAAAGCTATAGATATCAGGAATTTCTACCTGAGAATCTTTTAGAGAAGAATAGTTCAGAAATGATGGGGGTTATTTCATATATACCCCAGACATAAGTTGCTAATATCACATGGTTCCACTATTAGTAATGTTAATTTTGCATATTTGGTGATAGTGATTTCTCTAGGTCTGTTTTTTCTCTTCACAGTAGAAGAAATATGTGATGTAAGAAATAATTTTTCAATTATTCATGTTAGTATCTATTGTCGATCCCTTACCTGAATCAGTACTTCATTAAGGCTGCAAATGGTCTCTTACTTTTTCATATAAAAAGTTATCTTTCTATGGTATTTCTGATACCACATGAGCTTCATCTGAACTCCTCTGTCCTCCTCCATTCTCTTTTCCCAAAAATGTAACTTTGTTTGGATACTCTTCAACTATCTGGTTGAGGCTTTGAGTGGAATGGTGTGCCCCTTTGGGCATTTATCAGCAGACCCGAATGGACTTAGTAACATGTCCTGAAAAACAACCATACTGAGCATTTTTTGCTGGTATTACAACTTGTTAATCCTGTTTAATCATGAATTTTGTCTGTGAGTTCTATGTAGCTATATCAATGGATATTAAAATATAGAGAAATGAAATAGAGAAAATTAATTAAATTTTAAACTTACCGACTACATGATGTTCAAAAAACCAAACTCATGTCATTGAGTCTATTCTGACTAATTTGAAATACTATAGTTCTAAAAATTTCAACAGGCATATTTTAAAGGATTGGGTGGATTTAAATATATGATCTTCTTAGCAGCCAAATACATTCACTGCTTTTACCATCCAAGGACTCCTGATTTCTATGGCATGAAATCTAGCAAGGAATTCATTAATGAATGAAGAATTAGTGTTAAGAAACCCACATATAACACATATAACACATATAACAGAGATAGTTGTCAGTTCCTTCTTTTATAAACTGGTAAGTCAAACTCTTTTAAAATTTAGTGTTCTCCTCTTACAGAATAGTCATGGGGAGGAGACAGGCCAGTCAGGGTGCAGTAAAATAACAATCAAACATACAACTTTCTTCTAGTTTTTAAAGGCTTCCTCCCCCCAACTAGCATGATTCCAGCTCTACCTTACAAATCCAGCTGGACTGGAAGAGGTATAGTGGTACAGACAGGAACTGGAAATATAGGAAATCCTGGAGAGATGAACCCCTCAGGACGAGCAGTGAGAGTGGAGGTATCAGATGGGTGGGGGGAAAGTAGAGTAGAGAGGGGGAGCTAATTACAAGGATCCACACTTAAACTCCTATTTGGAGGATGGACAGTGGAGGAGTGGGCTAGGGGAGATGTTGGGCAGTGTAAGATGTGACAAAACAATAATAATGTATAAAATATTGAAGGTGGGGTGGGTGAGGGGAGGGAGGGGAAAAGATGAAAAGCTGATGTCAGGGGCTCAAATGGAAAAGCAGATATTTGGAGAATGATGACAGCGACAGGCATGCAAAGGTGCTTGGCATAGTTTATGTATGTATGGATTGTAATAAGTGATATATGAGCCCCTAATAAAATGATTAAAATAAAAACAAACAAAAATGTGCATAGTTCATTGTGTTGTATTGTGCAATATGGACTCGAGTTATGCAAGGTACACAAACACACATTATACATATAAAGAATCCTTAATGCATTTATGAATAAATGTAATAAATAAATAGAAATAAATGTTTAGCATTTCTGTAAAAAATATGTAGTGTTTTACACACACACATACACATTGACAAACAGAGCAAAAGGGCAGAGAGAGATAGTCATGATATGAAATCACTCTTCCATTCTTGTAAATAAGTATGTAAAGCAACTGAGGCTTGGATGCAATAAGCCATTGAAAGAAGCAATTCAGAACTCTCTGGTTCAATTCTGACAGGCATGGGGTCATCAGATGCAGAACCAACTTGACAGTCATTGATCCGCAGAGTGCTAGACTCTCAGATGAGTTTTAAAAGGTGATTAAAACTCACAGTCACAATGATAGCGACACCAGCAACAGATTATGTTGAAGGCCTGTAGTTATATAATTCAATAAAAATTTCATAAGGAGGCTAATTATCCCACTTTTTAAAATTGCTTCTAGTTTCAATACATAGGGACCATTCTATAGCTGTAAATACCCAACAGTCTTCACTCTTTTCGGTAAATTATAGGTGATCCTTTTCTAGAACCCATATCCTTTAATTTAGGGTAGTATCTAAAATAGGGCTCTGTTTTCCTTAAAATTTTGAGAACAATAGAGTTTAAATAGATGGATCTTCATCTATTATTTCCTCATGAGATATAATCATGAAAAATTATTTCTTTTAAATGGTCATATTAAGATACTCTCCATTCCCATATATCTTCTAAAATCCAAAGTAGATTACACCGTATATTTTTGAAATGACAATGAAACATTCTGATTATTCAAATATTAAACTCTTCAAAATATTTTATTATTTATAATTTACTGTTTCCCAATTCTTTGGGGAGTTTATGTGTGCAAATGTATACAATTATAATGAACTGTTTTGTAAGTCACTTAATTCAATAACCCTTGTCTAAAAGGAGAATCATAAGTATAAATATAACACTGAGATTTCAAAAATTGTAGTACTTAGAGTCCAACAAATGGGGAAAGGAGTTTGCAGGGATGTTTTGAATGCAATTTTATACTTAATTAAAGTAAATTATCTACACTAAAATGAATATTATTTAAAATGAAAATAATATAGAATGCATCCATCCTTTAGCTAGTGTTCTTCAAAATTTTTTTGACATTTGCATTTTTCTGTGATTATAAGATGGTTATAATTTACTTTATGTGACCCTCATTCGTACAGTACATTATAAACTACCATAGGTTTAATGCACATGGTTTTATTTGAATTATTTTTATAGACTAGGAGACACTATATTCTATAAAATAAAAAATAAAATCTGAACTGAAACTCTGTATGTGTCTAGAGAAAAAAAAGATTGAAAGGAAAATTAAAACACTACTTGTGATTTTCCATTTATATAGAGAAGTACAGTTTGGCAGAGGTGCGAGGGCACGTCTACAGAACCACTATGTATCAGAATTGACTCGATGACAGTGGATTTGGTTCTTGAGTGGCATTCTTTTGGTTGGCTTATTCTGGAGATTGAGTAATTTAAAAAATACCATTTATATATTTCTGTTAGTATATTTATCTTTAATGAGTATACATTCTTTCTATAACACTTAAAAGCAATCTAATTCATGATTAAGTGAAATAATCCTAACCAATCACATATGATTGACACATAGTCACCCCAAATCAGGTGAACAACAGAAATGTGGGTGAAGGGAGATAGCATTCATGTAAGATATGAAAATAAAACTGTGGCAGTCATGCACTTGATGTCAATTTCATGATTGGAAGTGTAGGGGTGGAGTCTAGCCTGATACTCTGGAGAAAGTCAATGAGGCCTCTGTGTGGGCATAGCTTTCTCCTGAGAATTCTGGGAAGTCTCACGGTATTTCCCAATTGGAGGAGAGAGACTAGACATAGTCTTTGAGATGATGAACTACTAACAAAACGAGATAACAGCATGCTGATCGATCCTGATTCCTGGAGAATGGAGGAGCCAGAGAAGAGGCCACATGGGCTTGACCTGATGAAGCCAAACATCTGGGACCGGAGAAGCCACGTGGAGACTCCTGCCAGTGCTGAGAAGTCCGGGAAGCCATGGAGGAGACCCCTGCAAGCACTGAGAAGCTTCTATTGCTGCTGGACACACAATTCTCTGCAACCACTCACCTGTGATTGTCCTGGTGTCATTGCATGTGCTTCGTGAGTCGGAAGGACTGGCCTGGGTTGGGATGCTTTCTCAATGTCCCATTCCTCTTGCATATAAACCTTTCCCTTATATCCATATGCATGTCTATGAATTTCTCTAGTCTACCACAACTAATACAGATAGTATTTTATAATTTATCAAGGGGTCACAGGGGTGGGAGGAGGATTGGGAATGACAAAAGAGGAATTGATACCAAGTGATCAAATAGAAAGTAAATGCTTGGAAAATGATGGTGGCAAAATATGTACAGATATGCTTGATACAATTAATGTCTGGAATGTTATAATAGCTGTAAGAGCTCCTAATAAAATGATTTAAACAAACAAAGAAACAAACAGAAAAACAATCCTCCCATTTTCTTCGGTATTGGTCCTCTAAAGAGTTCCTTAAGGAGGGAGAATAGAATAGCTTCAAATAAATAACATCAATTGTCCTCATCTAAATTAGTTCTTTGAAAAATGAAAGACTGTTCTGTAAAGTACAATTTTGTATGCCTCAGCATTTTTCTTCTGTCTTACAATTGTTTCTTTGTAAGAAAAGAAACACAACAAAACATAAACATTGGATATGGTATCACGTCAGCATTTCTATTCCTTATCCATCTCACATGTTAAGAACAAGAACCCCTCGGAGGTGTTAACATAAAGCTCCTAATATCATAGCTTCCTGTTTAATGTGAATTGATGAGAAAATGCTGTAAAAGTGTGAAGATTTTGAGGCTGATAGTCTTTATGGGTGTATATATTAGAGTAAGATAACTTGATGATCAAATACAATTTGATATGAAGGAGTTGGACAGGGTAATTCGACTATCCTTTCAGGGAAGGTCATCTTGCGCCTGCAGAGATTGCCTGAGAAGCATCTCAGGATCATGCTTCTTCCTGTGGACGGCCTCCATCCACTGCCCGAGCTGGTGGGAGGAGACAGGCTCCCTCTTTGGTTTAACTGGGTACGACATTGAATCAAAGTCTGTTGCCATTGAGTTGATTCTGACTCAGAATGTGGCTGATAACCACAGGCCAGCCGATCGAGACCAGGAGTCACTCTGTGGGAGAATGATTAAGCTCTCTAAAACAGAGCTCTGGTGGTGTAGTGGTTATACCACAACCAGTTACAGTCTCGGAAACCCACGGGGAGTTGCCCTAAGTCAGCAGGGACCAGATGACAGGGAGTGGAGAGAATTCTGTAGCAATTACAGCCTTGGGCACCCCAAAGAGGTAGTTCTACCCTGTCCTATAGGATTGCTAGGAGGATGACGAAAGACAAAGTTACGCCACCAGTGCTTTGTAGGCTGGACTCGTCATTGCAATTTGAGTTATCCCTGGGCCCAGTTCTCTTTCTTTCCCTTCCATTCCACAAGTGTTATGAAAGCAGATTTTAATAAATACCCTCATGCTAAACTCCATCGCAGTGTGAGAAATCAGTCTGTGACCACGAGTCACACCTCAGGAAAGGGTGAGCTCCTGGAACATTTTTGTACTTTATTATGTAATGTCATTTTTGCTATTGACTCCATCGGCATTGAGTCCATTCCCAAGTATAAGAAGAAATGCAGGGCAGACCTGCTCCATGGAGTTCCGAGACCGGATCTCGACAGAGCCAGACTGCTGCGCCACTCTTCTACAGAGCAGTAGGGAGCTGGGACTGCCGGTTCTGAGACGAGCAGTCCACATGGCACCAGGGCCCCGTGATGGTTGCTATCAGGTGCTCTTGAATCCATTTTGGCTTCTAAGGGCCACATGTGACGACTAGAGGGCATGTTTCCAGGCCTTTCTCCTAAGGACTCGCAAGGTGGGTTCGAAGTGCCAATTTTTCAGATTAGCATTTTAAGTGAAGCCAAGTGCTTAACTGTTGTTTCGCTAGGGTTTCTTCTTTATTGTGTCATGGAGGTCCCAAATGAGACAGCACTGCACCAGAGATGTCAGTCGATCCAGGGGCGCTGCCCGTGGCTGCAGCGAGGGGCTCAGAGGCGGGAGCTACCGTGAGGATGGCACGGGATCAGGGAGTGTGTTTGTTTTGTGACAGTCCCAATGTGTCAGAGCCTAAAATTCAATTTGCTTCAAAATTATGTAAAATGTTGTAGCTATTGATCTAGTTGACATCTTAGTTGGTATTCTTAAGACTCGGTAATTGAGGGAAGATATTTTAGAGCTTTTTTTTTGCCAACCCCCTGGCATGAGTATCAACCTGGAAAGCAAGTTTTATAAAATGATTGGCATACTGAAGGTGCCATTCTTTGACGGCAGTCAAATAGCTGACTCTGACCCACGGCCTCCCCCGTTCTCCTCTATGTTTGGGGAACAACAGTGATGTAGGTTTAGCAATCTGAACTTTGATTCTGACATGTTTTACAGTGCTTCAAATGATGCTGAATCAGAAAGCCACTCTTAAAAGCTGTCAACCCAACTTGCGTAGCCTGGAGCTGCAGCTCTTTGCTGCCCTCTGTCGACAACTGTAGAGACACGTGGGAAAAGACCTTGATTCTCGTACTCAGATTCATGGTATTTTAGTTCTGTAAACATAATGGAATAGCAGACTAAGTAGAGGCTATTTGAACTATAGAATAATTAGGAATCTTACTACCTTCCTGTGATCTCATTTTCACTACTGTATTTTAATGTAACTAGTACATGGGTTTTATGAGTGTTTTGGAAATTCTGGGACTCCCTTGGAGTAAATGAGGTATTTACAATATACATGTTTGTGTTAATTACACGGCACGTGGTTTGCAAAAAAAAAAAAAAAAAAAAAGAACAGCATTTAATTTCTGAGCTTCTGTTTGTACAATTATTGCCCCAAATTACAACTATATTTTTGGAAGCCTATGTTAAGTCAAAATGAAAACATATGTATATGCATCACATGGTCATCTTTGTTCTAACTTTTAATCATAACTATTAACCACATTTAGTAGGTCATCCAGTTATACTAGAGAGTGTTTTCCAATTGTAAAAAATCAAAACAAAACAAACAGAAACTATAGGATCTATTTTCACCTCACAGTCTCTCTTTTCATATGATGGTGGCTGTTCCTTTCTTTGGCAAAGGGTTCATGTTTCATGTGAAATTCAGACGATTGTGTTGTGCATTTCCTGTGCACTCTGCAGAAGGCTGGGCACCAGCAGGAGGCATCAAACGGCGGCCATGATGGCAATGGACATCTGAATGCTTTCTCTCAGCAAGACAAAGGGGTGCTAACTTTACACACAGGAGCACCTCATCTGTGCAAGGATTACAAAGCTCCTTGTTTCATAAAATCTTGCTGCTTTGTTGAGGATTGCATTATCTTGGGTGACACCAGTTCTCTACCAGCCCTGTTAGGAATAGAATTTCATCCCTTCAAGATGGATTGACTACCTGGCCCCTGTGCATATGTGACTATTGTCCAGAGATGGGGTCTGTCTTTAGCTATGCGAATAAAGTCATATGTGGATAGGATGGATCTACACCGAAGCACTGCTGAGTTACACAAAGGCCAACACAGGCACAGAAACTTGTGCACAAGGAAAAACCACAAGCCAAGGAACTCCCAGGACTCCCAGAAAGCAAGGGTCCTCCTTCTAGAGGCACCTCCCCACCCCTGCTCCCACTTAGTGTGATAGCTTATTGAATGCTGAAAAAGTAGATGTGTGTTATTTTAAGGACATTACTTGTGGCATTTCTTGTTATAGCGGCGTTAGGTCACTCAGACGACCACAGATGACCTCTCCTAAGACATATGTGAGAAGTCAGTGCCTACCTGCCATTTGACAGTATGTTTGTGGTTTCACTGTTCTTTGAGTTGTTCATTCCTTAAGCTCATGGTTCACTTTTTTTAAGCAATGTGCCTAAGATGATGTCCCAAGAGATAATCACTTGCCAAATAGAACTTCTTAAGTGTTTCAAAACTCCAACTATGAATCAGTCATTTAATCAAATCATAGATTTGGGGGTTGGTTCCTTATGATCTTAAGATGCTAAAATAAAACTCATTCTTGGCCTTCATTGTTGCCATGGAGTCTTTCTTCTCAATGTACTCCTCCTACCGCTGTATTAGTTTCAAGAAATTCACTTGGCTTCATCTGAATGGGCTAAAGTGTACTTAGATTACTGCACATAAAAATAGTGAAATCACTGCCTGTTAGTGAAACATCAGATACCTTCTTCAGGCCTTGGGGAAGGTCAGCATCATGGAAGAGAAGTCAGATAAGTACAATGACTATCAAGAGGAATTATGTCCAGTGGAAAGTGGGGTAAGACCCTATGGAAATGATAAGGATCTTAGTGATTAAGATTCAGAAGATTAAAAATGGACAGTTCAGAAGAACAAAATTTCTAAAGAACCTAAGCTTCAGAAATATGCATTTTTTGTTGATTTTTGTTTTGGGGTTATCACTGCCCTCTGGTGGTGGGAGTAGGAGGGCCAGCCCAGTCTTGCGCACAACCACAACATCACCAGGGCTCAATTCCCCCAGAAATATGCACTTTAAGGAACCCTTTCTGCTCAGAGGTTCAGGAAGAAAAGAGAAGATAGGAGTGGTAAAGTTGCTCAAGCTCCTAGCACTGTTCTGCACCCCAAATCTAGTCATAGCATTATCGTTTCCTTGTCCCTAGTATACAGTTTTACAAATCACTGCCCTGGAGAGATGTTTAAATTGCAAGCAACACGTCTGATATTCTCAGGAAAAAAAAGGAAGGACCCATAGGGAAAACTAAAATGTCAACCATTTTCCCCTATGGGCATAGAAGATAAACCCTGCCCACAAATGAAATAGAGTGATCCTGATAATGGACCTATATTTTTAAAATAATAAAAAAAAAAAACACCCACTTTATTTTGGAAATGTTTGAACACATTTGAAGGACGAGAGATGAGAGTAAATCACCATGCGTCTGTCATCTATTTTAACAATGGCCTGCTGATTACCAATATTGCTTCATATTCCATGAATGTTCACACGCCCCTCAGGAACCTTCCTTTACATTTGGAGCGTCTCTGTAGCAAGCACCCTGTCCATTACATAGCAAACGCTCGACGACGACACTGACTAACTAAATCAACAAGTCGATGGAGAAATGGCTCCATCGCGGCAATTCACCCCACTGGTCAGCAAACGAATCTGTCTTTAGCAAAGTCTGGATTTTGATCAACGTGATGATAGGCAATGTAAGCAGAGCAGTGTCTGATTGATCTGATTGAAACTTGACTCTGGGCAGGCAGGTCTGGCTTGTAAGTTCTTTTACATGACAAAGAGAAGCCTACAGATGGCAAGCCACCGAGGCCTGGAGAGAAATGAGGCGCACTGCCGCAAGGTCCACAGTGACAGAAGGAAAATGGCCAGGCAGAAATTCTCCATCCCATATTACCACAGAGGCATAAAAACCCTGTTTACCTCAATATAGGCCTCTTTGGCTAAGTGTCAGCTCCAAATTGATGAAATTTTACCTTTGCATGGTGAGTTTTCTCATACCTTGGCATCCGCCCCTAAGGACACACACAAGCATGTCTATATGGCAAAAATATAGGGGCAATTATAGCGTCATTTTGTCTTTTATTTCCCAAATCATTCAGAGACCAACTCTAGCTTTTATTGGGGACCATGTGGATAATCCTCTAATAGAGTTGTAAAAAACATACAAATATATGATGCCAGAGTCTCTAAATGTCAATTAAATTGTGATTTAGTAAATCATCTAAATACTTAGTTTATACCACTCTAACTGCCTATTTTAAAATATGATGCTCTTTAGAACACTATTACCAATATTAAAAGAGCTTGAAGCCATATTTGTTTTAAGGAAGCAGTAATTTCTCCAAAGACAAATGCCAGTATTTGGAAGTGATAGCATGGATGGATGGAACTAAATTATTATAACAAAATACTAAGTCTCTGCTAAAATGAAATTGAAGACAAAAATGAGAGTGGTATATGGTTCATCGGTGAAAGAAGCATTTGAAAATAGTTGAGTTGACATGCTCACTTTGATTTTTCAATTTCAGAATCAAATATGCTAATTTTTAATTTATATAATTTAATTATAAAAGCATCATATAGAAAGCAGTCTTCTTTTAACTCTATAAAATAATTAAATTAAATTTTCTGATCTTATTTCAGAAAAACAAATGATGAAATCTGTTTTACATTCTTTGAGACGGACGTGTCTTAATGGAATTTCTACATCTGAGTAGAACTATAGGTAGCAGAATATTAATAAATCAAGACAATTTCTACAAGATAAGATGATACAACATTCAGTATTCACACTTCACCCAGCCCTGGGTCTGATTTACCTCCCATTTAGACTCAATAAAGAATCTGGAGAAAGCTGCACCATGTGTTGGTCTACACAGAACTAGCAGAAGAGCCTCCTTCTGATGCTAATGAAGATTTTTTTTCCCCTGAAACAATTTGTTGGGTGTAGACAAGGTTTTTAGATACTGATCTAGAAATCAAAACAGTCAGGAGTAGGTCTGAAAAATGTTTGCATTGTAAAGGAAATGGAAAGCCTCTCGATTTTATTAGCGATGTTTTAAGAGTTTTAACTTGAGACTACCTCATGATATCAAATTTACACGATACTGTTTCATAGATAAGCACACATATTTAGTGATGTTATCCATTCCAGGAGGATCCTTTACTGTGGCTTCACACAAGGTAGACTAACACTGCGGCGGCAGGCATGAGCTAAAACACCGCATTCAGGAGGGGAGCACCAGGCAGTGCTTGCTTTCTGTGATCAGAACTGAGATGGCCCCAACTGGAAAGCATTAAAAACATAGGCAACACAAAAGCAAAACCTTTGGCCAGAAGTAAAGACTGCGATTCAGAAGAACTAAATTTCTAGAAGATGGAAACGTCAAAAAAAATACACTTTAAGGAGTCCCTGCTTTTATTTTTTCAATGTTTAAGTATGTGCTTCCACTAGAAAGGTTGTTTGTGATTTGCCATTGTGCAACGCAAGGGAAATATGGATTGATTCACAGAATATTAGTTGTCACATCTTTATTCTGCAAATCAATTCGAGAGGATTCACTTAATCATTCTAAGCATCTGATTCTTGAATTGCTAAATGATGGATATATAATTTGCAGTCTCTGGGTTCCTTTCCAGAGCTACAAAATGCTAGCATTTTACTTTAAGTAGCTAAAATGGTCACTTTTTGAGGGGTGGGGTAAGAGTTTTAAAAAACCTGCATAAGAAATATATTAATAGTACATCATATTTAACTATAAAGATAAAAATGAAAGTGACAAAGGTTTAACAGTAGTCAGAACTACTATCACTATGCAGGCTCCATACTTTTTCTTATGAATATGCAGTTTAAAAAGAAAGATCATTAACTTGATATTATCCCTAACTATACAATAAAAAACACCCTCCTATGTTATTGAGTATAAATGTACTACTTAACTCCTTTAGATATATGAGCTAAAAACCATATAACTGATTCTATTTTTTGGCCATCCTGATGCTTTCAGCCTTGCTCTTACAGACATGCATGGGGGTGACTTTATCTTCTCACAGTGTAGGAAGCTTAAGTAGATGTCTGGTCCCCATGGGAAGGTTCTCTCTATTCTTCAGGAAATCTGTGCTTCCTTTCTCTAGTGTTCTTTAAAAAAAAAAAAACCAAAGGGAGCAGGTATGAAGCATCAAAGAACAAGAATCACATCATTGATGGGTAATTGGTCACCCCTTTACAGGGGAACCACAGGGAGGAGACAGACCAGTCAAGGTGCATCATCAAGGCAGTGATGATGCATACAACTTTCCTCGAATTCCTGAACCTTTCCTCTCCTCAACTATCATGGTCCCAACTCAACCTTGTAAATCCAGATGGATGGAGAAGGTACACTAGTAGAGAGGGAAGCTGCAGATATGGGGAAACCAAGACGGATGAGCCCCTTCAGGCCAGTGGTGAGATCGGAGCTGCTGGATGGGTGGAGAGAAGGTGGGGTAGAGAGACGGAACCAACTGCAAGAATACACATAAGTTCCTATTTGAAGGACAGGCATGAAAGGAGTGGGTTGGGGGAGAGGTCAGGCAGTGTAAGATATGACAGAGCAATAATAATCTATAAAGTACTGAGGGTTGGTGGGGAAGGGATAGCAGGGGAAGAGGGGAAAAGATGGAAAAGTAAATATTAAGGGCTCAAGGGGAAAGGTGGATGTTTGGAGAATGATAACAGCAGAGGACATGTGAAGGTGCTTGACACAGTATGTTTATTTATGTATTGAGAAAAACTATGTATGAGCCCCCCAATAAAAAAATCATTTTATTGGGGGGCTCATACATCATTTTTTTAAATAAAAATCATTTTATTGGGGGCTCATATAACTCAGCACAATCCATCCATACATCCATTGTATGCAAAGCACATTTGTACCTTTGATGTCATCATCATTTTCAAAACAGTTTTTTCCACTTTGGGCCCTGGTATTGACTCCTCCTTTTTTCACCCCCTCCCTGCTCCCCACTCCATCAGCAACCCTTGATAATTTATAAACTATTATAATTTTGTTTTGTCAAACACTGCCTGATGTCTGCATTTGCCCACTTCCCTGTTGTCTGCACTGCAGGGAGGAGGTTACATGTAGATCTTTATAATTGGTTCCTTCTTTCTACTCTACCTTCCCTCCATCCATCCAGTGTCACCACTCTTCCCACTGGTCCTAAAGGGATAATCTGTCCTAGATTTCCCATTTTTCCGATTCTTATCTGTACCAGTGTACTTCCTCTGGTCTAACCAGATTTGTAAGGTAGAAATCAGGTCATGATAGTGGGAGGGAGGAAGCATTTTAAAACTGGAGGAAGGATGCATATTTCATCATTGCTACACTGTTCCCTGACTGGCTCATCTCTTCCTCATGAACCTTCTGTAAGGGGATGTCACTTGCCCTGCAGATGGACCTTGGTTCCCCAACCTGCACTTCCCATCATTTATAATGATATAATTTTTAGTTCTTTGATGCCTGATATCTGATCCCTTTGACGCCTCATGGTCCCACAGGCTGGTGTGCTTCTTCCATGTGAGCTTTGTTGCTTCTGAGATAGATTTTATTCTTTCTCTAAATTTGCATGCACATCACACACACATACACACACACACACACACACACACACACACACCTTGCTTTTCCCTAACATTAGGAAACAGTACTCTTTAATAGCGAAGAGTATGAATTACCCCCCTGACATTGTCGTCCCACTTCAAGTTCTGCTATGTTCCTGGGTGGTTTCAAATGAAGTCACCAAAACACAGCCCTGGTTTGGTAGTGCTGTGTGTAAGTCAGGTGCACCTTTTAGCCTGGAAGACCCCAGAAGCTCTATCTTTTGAGGGTTGGGCACCTAGTGTTCTTTTATGCATTCTTGGAGATCTCCTCAGGGCAACTGTTCTCCATTTGGACTTCCTTCCTCCTGTGTTTAATTGACCCTTTTTATAGCTCAATCTTATTAGGCTTAAGCTACCCCTACACTGTATGACTTCATTAGCATAACACTGAAACCTAGTACCAAACTTGTGTGAATCACACACACAAGTTTGAGGGGTTATGATTTACAACACATATTTTTGAGGGACATAATTCAATACATAACACCTCACTCAAAATACTCCCTTAATCTTTTCCCTTGCACCTTCGGTTAAAAACAAAAACAACCTCACTGTCATCAAGTGGATGCTGACTCATAGTCACTTTATAGGCTAAAGTAGAACTCCCCTCTGGGTTCTTTTTACATCTTTCACAGGAGCAGCAAACCTCATCTCTCTCTTCAGACTGACTGGTGATTGTAAACTGCCAATCTCATGGTTAATCAACTCATAACTCACCATGCCACTGGTGCTCCTAATATTTGGTTTCTACATTTTTGCTTATTTGTTATTAGTAAGGTCATACAGTTGTTCTTTTGTCACTGTTTTCTTTCATTGAGCACATTGTTTTCAATGAAATCTCTTCTTCCACATCCACCTCTAAAGGCAACTTGAATCTCTGGAAGTTCATGGTTGAAGTAGGTCAGCATTTTTCTTAATCTTCATTAAAATTGTATTTGCAGTTGGTCTTAGTAATACCATTCTGTAATCTCCCTACCACCACCAGCAATTATTCATCAGAAATGAAAGCTGAATTCAGAAGAGAATGGGGAACAATGGCATGACGAATATCATTGTTAATATCAGATGACTCTTGGCTAGAAGCAGATAGTACTAAAAGACGTTTGAACTCTATAGATCAAAATTGCTGATAGCATTACCAAAATTAAAATTCAAGAATACTTCAGGCAGATACATAGACCACGACGTAGTCATTCAAGTAGAACCAGTGGATAATCTAGTCTAAAATCTGGAAAGGCATATACTAGGATTTTTATCCATTCGCCATATGCAGTAAATGTCTCTTCTGAGCAAACACTCTGAGACACTGAGCTCTCTGAAGAGCAGCACCTCATTAGGGTTGGAGGAAGAAGCATATGATATGCAGACGCTACGACTCTGCTTGCTGGAAGTGAAGGAGTGACACACCCATGAAGATAAAAAAATACACATGTGATTTCCAATAGGATTACACTCCACATAAAGATAACAAAACCCCTCACAATTGGACCAATTAGCAACATCAAGATAAATGTGGAGAAAAAAATTAAAGTAACCAAGGATTTCATTTTGCTTGTAGTCACAAGCAAGGCTCATGGGAACAATTGCCAGGGAATCAAAGATGCATGCCAGAGGACAAATCCACTGCATTGATCTAAAAGTGTTAACACGCAAGCAAGTGACTGTAAAGAGAAAGGTGCACCTCACCCACACCATGGGATTTTCAGTGACCTCATCCCCACCTGAAAGCTAGATGACAGAAGAATCCAGGCATTTGATTTGTTGTATTGGTGACCACATTGAAGGGACGAAATGCACTAAGGACTTCAGAAGAAGAAACAGATGAATGGAAAGGCTCGGTAAACGAGGTGACGACTGTGTGTGATCTGCACAGACCCAGCGGTTCCTCAAGTGGAGCACTGACCATGAGGGAGGACGGTGTTCAGATAGGAAGAGTGTCCTTGTGCTGTACTCTGCGTTGTGAGGCGCAAGAACCAATTCAATGGCAGGGACCAAGAGCAGGACTTTAAGGTTCATGCATTTAGAACTTCATTGCCCTCATGACGGGGTGACACTCCACCATAGATGCGTAGCCTATTCTATCTAGCTATTAATCTACCCACGGGCATTTCCCCCACCTCTTGGTTCTTGTGAAATGAGGTGGCACAAACACTGGTGTCGAGTTTGGGTTGCACTCCTGCTTCCCCTTCTCCTTGGCACATGCCTATCATTGGCAACTTGCTTATTTTTAACTTAATGAATTTTATATAATTCAGTGTGCTGCAATGAATTTTCCAGATTCATAGTCATATAATCTGCATATAGTAGAAATATACTATCCTCTAAAATACCCTTCTTGTGGTTTCCTTACTGCATCTTTTATTGGCCAACTTATGATATTTGTTTTATTGATCTATTACTTCTCCTTCCAGAACCTTTTGAAAGTGAAGATTGTTACAGGATTGAATTTCGTAGTCTCCACCAAACAGTTCCTTGCATATTGACTCTGATCAGCTCCAGGCGTGAGTGAATGAGCGAACATCACATGCACAATGTCCAGCCACTCTGGAGTTTCCAGCACTCATCTCATTGGTCTTTGGGGTTCCACTAAATCAGCATCAAGACTCATAGCAAAAAATGTCTCCAGAAAACCAGAGTTTTACCAGAGAAGCACATGTCAAGGTAGTGTGATTACATTACATTTATATTACTGGGGCCAGAACATATTTGTATGAAATGAATTATATTTCTGCCATGGGCCATAAGTTAAGCAAGCAATAAAAAACAATTGAACATATAGAGGCAAACCATTCTGTATAATTATAATGTCCATGCTTACCTTAGTTTTCTGCTCTTGCTATAACAAAAATACTATCAGTGGGTGGTTTTCTGAATACCTTTTATAAGAGACCATATGGAACAGATTAATTCTTAGAGCTAATTCTAGTCAGGCATGACTTCAGTAACAGAAGAGAAATCCTATTTCCTAAAAGATACTCACACAGATCCAAAAGTTAGGAACTCAGAATGTCCTTTGAAAAGACACAATTCTACCCAGAAAATGCCTTAAACTAGAGCATTGTAACATCTAATCATTAGTAACATCAATACACAGTCCATATTGAAGTCCACAGCACGAATTCATTATTAATCAAAAATACTAATTATTGAAGTCACTGCATACTGCATCCACAATTACTGGTGCCTCTACTCACTACAACCACAGCTCTAAATTCAGCTCATCTTTTTTCCTGAGAGCTTTGTGGATGTTTAACATTTTGGGATTAATATTCTAGATAGGTGCCCATGATGTAAATCCTCCCAGGAAACACTGTGGATCTGCTTTTCAGCATCATTTAGAAGAGTCCTCCTCCTGTCATCTCACCCACGGGAAGGTAGAAGGGAAAGAATTCCAAGTAGGAAAGTCCTCACAAAGTATAAGACCAATGTCCATGTTTGGCCAGGCTGGTGTCGCCGAGGGTCAGTGCTCTAAAAAGACCTATCCTTTGTGTGTGTGTTCTTGTGGTGTCATTTTGACATTCTTAAGAATTTAATCTCTGGACTTGCATTTTGTAGTGGAAGTCCAGTGGGACCGTGAGACACAGAAATAGCTTAAGGAGAAATGTTGTCCACTAGCACACTGCTTACAGGTTTAGGATAGCCCAGCAAGACAGAACCCCAGGAATTTCTGTGTGGGAGTTTGGAAATTTTACAATAAATACAAGGTAAATGCACTACGTCTACGACTGAGTGAGCAATGGTGCTGTCATCCTGGTAGGTCATAATTTCTGTTTTTATTACAGTTTGAGACAAATTAAAATGAGGGAAATGGAATTCCTAAGAAAACTGAGTGTCCCAGAAAATGAGCATACCTTTTCTTGCTTGTGTTACATCCCTTTAGGGATCCGTCATTAATGCTGAACATGATAACACGAAGGCAAAGAGAAGCTAGAGGAACGAACAGGTCCTATCCATTTAGCCCTTCTTCACTGAGCAGTAGATGAAGGGAGAGAGTGCTGTTAGACTAAATATGAACCAAGAAGTGAAATCAATGAAATGGAGCCCCTGAGTTAGGGCTGTGCTGTGTTTCCATGGAAAGAATGAAAGACATGCATCTATTATGCACCAGAGGGTGATGAGTAACAGTGGTGAGATTCCCGGAAAGAGAGATGCTCTCTCAAGGCAAATGAGGGCTACTGGTGGGAGAAATAACACAGCGGAGGAGAAAAGAAGTGCACATTTCTGGGGAAGCATGGATGCACATAAGTTTGGTAGGAAAAGAGGGAGGACTGGCTTTCAACTGGAGGGAAGATTGATTGAGGATGCATTTAGGGACACCAGGGGTTGTCTTTGGTAGCATTCAACGAATTGGTCACAAAGAACGGGGACATCTGGTGGTATCCCGGGAAGCCAGGGGGGTACTGTGGAACACTGGGATACTGAACCTTGGATCTCCTGGGCCTGCAACAAGTTCCAGAGTCTACATCAGGGAGGTCCCATGTGGCTACTCCACCAGGTAAACTGGACTCTACTAAGACATACTTGTAACCTGGGGACTTAAGTCAGAAGATACATGGTGTCGGACACTGCCGAAGACAGATGTTTTAGAGTGGTGAACGGTTGCTAGGCAGACAGACAGATTTTGCTACATCAATGCCCTGTATATTGTCCTAAAATATGCATTATTTAGGCAAACTTATCACAGACATTCGGTTTTATTTCATCTATGATTGTTCCCATTATGGTGTAGTGTAGTGATGCTATGTCACTGCGGGTCACCTTCTTGAAGTTGTGCTAATCGGTTATCTGTTTCTTTGGTAAGTGAAACCCACGATTGATGAGCCTATAGGGAGAGCAATTAGAACAAGGGTTATGGGGCAGGGGTATACAGGAGAGGAAGTAAATGGAAGACAATGTCAGGGAGTTCAGGAAGGAAAGGTACATTTGGAAACTGATTGTGGAAACAATCATAAAATTCTGCTTGATGTGATTGAGCTATGGAATAATAAGGCACATGTATTAACTCAAATAATACCAAATTATAATACAAGATATGTAGAGAGACTCAGAAATAGGTTTGGGTTTTGGAGTTACATTAAATCCTAGCTCCAACTTAAAAACAATCAGTTTTTACATCATAGCCCTGCTGGATACTCAATGTCAGGCAGGGAACACAGAAGATATGGGTGCTTCAGCAAAATGTGGCGAAGAATTTTGATGGTGCCCAATCAGATGAAATATCAGCTTGTGTCTTAAAGGATGACCTCCAAACAAACAGCCATGTAAGCCAGATGTCAACTAAGTCCACATGAAGAAGCACACTATCATTCATCACTGGAATCCATATAATTTGAAATCGAGGGGAGGATCACAATCCTAAATTGTGAGAGTCCAGTATGCAGAGGCGATGGATGGCAGTAGGAGCCCATGATCCATGTGTGGAACTACATGGGAAATACACCTCTAGAGAACTCCTGGTCGCTATGGTTGAGGGAATGGAGGAAAGTGGTCACTAAACAGTGTGCTTTGAAGAGATGTGTATAGAAGATCAAAGGCATTAATCTGACGCGAACAGTTAAAACTTTGTCAGTAGATCCCTCCTATGATACAGGCTGAACCTGATCTGATTTCCAAAATCTTCTGGTTTGTATTGCTCTGTTTAGTTTTTGCTTGTAAATATCAGAGATGTTATATCATTGGAAGTCACTCTCTGGAAGTTGTGTTATATACTTTTCCATGTTTTGGTACATGAAACCCAGGATTTCTGAACCTCTAGAGAGAGCAAGTAGAATAAGGGGTTCAGGGAGAGGGTGAAACATTAGTGGTGGTGGAAGGTTATAGGAAGAAGATGTCAAAGAGTCCATGTGGAAAAGAATGTTTGGAAACTGATTATGATAACAATCATACAATTCTCCTTGACATGACTGGAGTATGGTATGATGGGATATATGTATTAAATCCCAATCAATAATATATATTTTAATTATAAATAAGTAAATAAGAGCTGAGCCCTGGTGGCGTAGTGGTTGAGTGTGGGATTGCAGCTCACTGGCTTGGCGGTTCAAATCCAGCAGCAAGGCTGGGCCTTGCTCCAGGAGCAAGGCTGGGCTCCCATTCCCACCAGAGGGCAGTGATGCCCCCCAAATAAATAAATAAATAAATACAGATGGTACATTGTATAATTTAAGTGATTTTTGCACAGAAGTTAAATATTGCTATGATCACATTTTATATTGCATCATAAAAAATTAAAGACAATGTCATTCCAATAAAATGAACTTTTCACTTTTATTTAGTTGGATGATACTAAATAGCAAAAAAAAAAAGTTCACTAAAACATCTTGACTACAAAGGAAATTGTCAAAAATAGAAAACACTTTATACTTTAGTATATTTAATGGCATATTTTTCCTACTTAAAAAAAAAGTCTTACAATTTTATCATGAACTGGCATTATAAATTATGTACCTGGGGGCTGAGTCCCAGTGACATAGTGGTTGTGCGCGGGACTGTGGCCCACTGGGATGGAGGTTCAATTCCAGCAGTGGGGCTGGGCCTCCTACTCCCACCACCAGAGAGCAATGATGCCCCCCCACCAAAAAAAATTATGTACCTGCTCCTGGGAATGAGAGCCATTTTGAGGGATTTTATCATGTGCATATATAGAGGATATTTTCCTTCCAGTGTAATAAAATGATTATTATTGTTAGTCTTCTCATTAAAGTGGGCATTGATATTCTTATTGAAGTTTGACTGTTTCTGGGTATCTGAATGAGAAGCAGAAGTAGGAAGAGGACATTGAGGAGTCATAAGAATATATCTGTCCTTAATTGAAGTGGAAAATAGTCTTTACTTTTCTTCATCATCTAGTACTCCATGTAGTATACTTAGTCTAGAATAGATCATTTCTTAACTGGTACTCAGGTAGTCAGAGAGTTCAAAGGGCCCCCTACAAGTGACTCATTTATCCTTTTCTGCCTGCCAAGAACAAATTTTCTGGGAGATTCTGGTTTCACCATTTCACTGTCAACTTAGAGGAAACCTTCAGAGTAATTACTTTAATCCTTCCATCAAATTAAGATGCTACCAAAATCTACCATAAGATACACAGGTTTTTAAAAGGAGAGTCATATATATGTGTCTCTGTGTATATGTGTATATATATATACACTTATATGTATATACACACATGTAAAATTAGGTTTGCGTTTCAGATTACCAATTTTGTGCTATACAACTTAAGTTACTGATCAAATGGAGGAGGTGTATTTTTTGTACACCGAGTTCTACCAAAAAGTGTCAATTTTCTTATTTTCTAAGGTGTGGGAATGTTTACTTAATAATTATTTTCATAAGAAATCAGCAATGCAGCTACAGCTTTACAACAGGGATAGTCATAAATTTTAATGTGTACACTAGGTGTTTTAAAAAATGAAAGGCTAATTCCAAGAGGAATGGGTTGAATTATTTATGGTGGCTGTATTGATTACTTGTGGAACCAGAGTTTTCTCTTCTGCTCCAGCAGTCAAGCTCCTTCGGTACTTGCAATCTACAGTGTTGGTGCAACATCCTTTTGTGTGCTCCATACACTTAATATTGTGTTTCCATAAATTAAAATGAAGACATTTTAAAGATGGGGTTGACAGCTAGCTCCCTTGGTCTTTGGATAAGTCTTTCCAGAATGAACATCAGGAAGTGGGACACAATCGTGTTTCTTTAATGTTTTCAGTTTGATACCTCTTCAAGAAAGAATAAAAGTGAGGAGGAGAAATTCCTGTATACTATGTGCAACTGTTTGCTATGGTGAATGTTATGAAAATTAATGGAGATAATCACATTACTTCCAATGGGACATTGAAGAGAAACGTCCTACTACATCATCGATCAATTTCTGCTACTAGTAAAAAATGAAGGTTGTGCATTATTTTAAGTGAGACATATCCAGAATTCACCCAGGAGGACCTCTGGGGCAATGAACAATGTGGAGTCAACCAACCGTGAGATGGGTTCTTGGACCTATTGACCCCTTTGCTCCCTTTATTTTATGACTCAATCAACATTTCCTCCAAAAGGATAAAATTCACAATGATCTAGACAAGGACTGCCTGTGATTGTTCGAAGCAGTCATGAGATACAATGTGGTCACCTAGCAATCAAACACAATGCAGCCAGATGTTTCTCATCCGCTAACTGCCGACCGACACATTTCAGCAGAAATCACTGACAAATTCGATAGGGATGCAAGCGTCTCTTGCAAATGAAAATCAGATGGGCACGTGCACTGACATCTGTGATGTTCATTTCATCAACTCTGCTTTTAATGACAATTAACTGCCTTTCTCACACACTGTGTACTGCTCCCTTGCTACATCCTAATAGACTCCATTGCCCATTCTGAGGAAGCCAGAAGATGCAGACAAAGGAGAGCACCCCAAGCGCTGTAATATAAATAAAATTCGGGTGGTGAAAGTGGTGTTAAAAATGGGGGTTCGGGAATGAAAGCAATTTGTACTTTTGCCTATTTTGGAATGAAAATGTGACTGAATTAGTAACTCAAGTTCCAACAGGACAAGTATCAGGTTTTCTCTCTCCCCTCCAGTCCTGCTCCTTGGGGCAACAGCTAGAGCCACACTGGAAGGTGTGCCACCTCTGTTTATGGGCCCCAGGGAGTCAGACCCTACACCTCCCAGTGGGCAGCACTGGTCAGTGGCACGGTGACTTCTCTACCTCTGTGTGCACGTCTCTGGGGTGAGCTCACGAGGTCAAAGGAATATTACATGAACCTTAGTGGAAAATATATAATTGCTTTTAATTTGAAGATAAAGAGTGTAGGGCTGGAGTCTAGTCTGTCAATTGTATCACAGTCAATGAGGCTGCTGTACGGACATGGTCTCCTCCTGAGAATTCTGAGAAACCTGGTCCTTCCTCCTAGGAGGTGAGAGACTTTCTGCTCACTCCCTTGGACATGCTCTACTGACAAGACACCTGGTACTTTGCTGATAAATCCCACGTCTTGGCAACTGGAAGAGCCACTTGAAGAACTGTGCCAGTGCTGAGATGCTTACGACGCCACTGGATCCAAAGACTTTCCCCCCAAGGGCTTGTGATCATTCCGCACTTGGCTTCATTGCATGTACTTCATGAGTCTGAAGAGGACTTTATAGATTGGTATCAGACATATGGGTTAGTGTCAGATTTATGGCAATGGGCTGGACGGGTTGAGATGTTTTCTCAATGTTCAACTGCTTTTGCATTTAAGCTTCTTTCTTATATTCATATGTGTCTCCATGAATTTGTTTCTCCAGTTTACCCAGACTAACACAGGATCGACCCCCCTCAAACAGCGTTGTCATTTTGTAATCCAACTCTTTTCCGATGATTATTTCTTGAGATTTTTAACATTTCCCATTATTTTTTTCATTTCATTTTTTATTCATAAAGTTTAATCATGAAACCAGAAAATGGAATCAAAGAAATTGTAGGCAACTTATTATTTCTCATATACTTTATGTAAAAATTTAAAAATAAACTAATGCAAGGAAATACTTAAAGGGGCAAAAAATGTCCTGCCTCTAGTGCTTCTGATAACTTAAAATATTTATGTAACATAGCTTTTATCTCACATTTCTAAACAATAATTCTATTATTTCTGTTTTTTAAATATTTTAGCTAGAATCTTGCTATTTTGTCTTATGCAAATTTGGCTTTCTTAGTGTCATTTAAATTTTTTTAGTGTCATTTTAAATTTGCATGAAATAAAATCAGTAGATAGCAGTCAAAAAGAAAATTTTTAAGTAGAAATAGCAGAATGAGGTGGCATAGTTCTTTGCTGGGCTGCTAAGCACAAGGTCATAAGAGAGAAAGATAATGCTTACTACCTTCTTCAAAGATGTCTCTTCTCAGCCACCCCCTGGGGCATTCTATTGTGCCCTCTAGTTGCGGTGTGTGGGAACAGACTCCACGGCTGTGCAGTTTGGGTTTTGTCATTGTACCTACTACTCGTCAAGCATACCATTCTCCCTATCTTCTCAAAGAACAGATCCTCATTTTTAGTTGATCATCAATAGTGTATCATTACAATTGTCACTCAATGTTATACTTTTCCCCCATTATCAGGCTTTATTTCATCAACAGATTTCCTACTTTTTTTTTTAACCTGCAGGATTTTCTGTAGCTCAAGGCTTATGATTTTCCTGAGTTCACATCCCTATCCAAAGTGATATTGATACCTCAAACCATATCATTTCCAAGAGCTAACATTTCCTTGTGTCCCTTGCAGCTTGTCCTGTCCTTGTCTGATCTAGCATGTGTACTTGTTACCCTCTAGGCCAGCCATCCTCCTGTGTCCTTGGACATCATTTTATTGCCGACCAGTCCAGTGATTTTTCGATTGATTTGCCAGTTAAATAAGCTTGGTATTCATGTCAAAACTGCCTACGCTCATGAGAGGACATCAGTGAAACGAGGCCTCAAAGACTGCAGGCCTAAAAACAGGCCGGAGTCATTTTCCTAGAAAAGACAGAAGCTGCTTAAACACGCAGTCACCCTCAAGTGTGAAACATCAAGCTCTCCTCATGAGAAAAATCACAGTCCACACTGGCACCAAGTCCAGCTTTGCCCCCAAATGCAGGCCTCCTGAATCAATGTGACCAACTCCTGCCCCCTTCTCGGTGGACAGCGCACCCTGCCATGGCCAGGATCATGTCTCTTGAGGTCAATTCTGTGGCCTGAGTTGAAATTTCAACATGAGAGTCTCTGAGTGAAACCAAGTTTTGCCATTTGAAGGGCTCTCTCTCCTTTCTAATTTTGCTGGTGGTCTCCTGTTTTACCTCATTTTTATTTGCATACCACACCAGGATATGAGAAATAACAGCATGCAAGCCAATCCGCCTAGTTATTCTTACTGCAGCTTGTTATTAATATGCTGCTCCTACAGAATAAAAAGGATTGGAAATATTAATCATATTCTCCTTTTGTGCTCAATATTGATTATCTAAAAAATAAGAAATGAAATAGATTTAGAGATATACATAGAGTACCAGTTTTTTTCAGCAACCTTTGGTAATATTTAAGAACTAAAAGAGGAAATAAGAGTTCCTGTCTTCAAATTGTAAAAACTAAAACTTTGAGATTATTAAAGGTCTAATTAAATATTAAAAAATGCAACACTTGTTAAATCTTGTATTCAATAGATTATCTAATACATTATGAAATTTAAATGCAAATTCCATTACATGGAGACATGGTATAGAGGGTAGATCATTTTACTTCTCAAGAATTTCTACATATTTATAAGCATTCTAGCAACAACAGTCATCTATTAAGGATGGCACCGCACATGTTTTTGAGCAACCTGATTGTCAATATTTTATTTTATGATTTTTCAGATAGGATAGATGAAAGATTAGTCCAATAAATATCTGTATACCTTATGCCTAGATGGCAAAATTGCTGACCTAAAATATTTTTAAATCAATTATTGTTCATGAAACTCTTTAAGATAATATTTTTATGCTCTGTACTTGAACAATATGAGGCAGAGAGAAATCATGTAGCTTGTCATTGGCCTCAGATCTGACAACTGTTTGGTCTGAGTATCAACCTTAAATATAGAACTTAGACTTCATATTGACTAAACTCAGTGCAAGAACTCATTCCTATATTAAATTAATCATTCTAGTCATATACCTTATAACTTATTCTATATTCAAATTATGTTACATGCAGAATATAGTTATCATTTAATATCTTAAGGGATGAACTACTCCCATGTAAATGTGTTTAGAAAGCTTTTGAAAAAGTGTTGAGCACATAGATGGCCGTACAGACCTCAATGTCCTTGGACGTGTGCCCAGGGGAGAATGAGGTGCTAGGGAAGGTATGCAAAGATATTGGACTCATTCCTGCAGCTGTTGGAAAAGAAGTGGTTTCTCATTTTCTCAGGTGATTGAATGCTTCTGCCACACTTTCTGTGCTACACTCCCCCAATTATGTAGCTGGAACACCACTAATTCTTGGACTATAGCATCACGACCCTTGTTCTTTGACTGACGGAGGAAATGAGCTTACTGACTCCCAATTCATTGTGCTGACAATTCCAGGAGAAATAAACACAGTGAAACCATGTCCAGGGATAACCAGAACATCTCCAGCTCAGATGCAAACTGTGGTCCAGCCCTGGTCCCGGTTACACATTTTGGAGCTCTTTGGAGCTCCGTGTCCTTTAGGAGACGGCGTGATCTTTATTGCCACTACCAGCTCTAACATTCTACAGCTCACTTTGGAAGCACTTTTAAACCAAGAGCGCTTTATTTACAAAGACAACTTCCTTAAAGAATGCTAGATTGTCCCTTTGGTTATTCATTATGCTTTCAATGTTAGTGATGCATTTTATTTTACTATCTTCACAGTCCTGGGGAATATGTATATTTCCCTTTCTGGATCAGTGAGAAAATGGAGCTTCTGCACAATCCTGGTGGGAACCCAGACTGAAGCCCCCACCACTCTCTCCTGACTCACTCTCCATTGTAACTGGCAGCCACATTTCGATGGCTTTAGTTCCCTCTATCTGTCCAGAGTGATAGTCACTGTACTTAGGATGACAATGTTCCTAGTATTGGTGTTGCCAAAGGCAACACAGAGCTGACAGATAAGAAAAGGAGCCTGGGTGGCACAGTGGTTCCTCTTTGGGCAGCTAACTGCAAGGTCAGCAATTTGAAACCACCAGTCACTCCACAGGACTAAGACAAGACTTTCTTCTCCTATAGAGGCAGTGATGGGTCAGTCAGTGGGTTCTCACTGGTTTATCACAACAAAACATAACTTGTTGCGTTTGGTAAATCAGGGGTTAAAATTGCCCTCATAGTCAAGGTGCTCTCAGAGGTAGTAGTTTGGATGGCCTCCCAATTCAGAAATCACGAATTTATATTCTGTACTTGTTTTTTATTGTTCATCTGCACAGCAGCATATTGTAAGTTCCCTGAGTAATGTTCATTCCACCTGTGATAGGGAAGCTTGCTGTGCCAACATGGCCAAGGAAGAGAGGTAGGTCTATTGTGACAACATGGCCAATGAACACACGTAGGATCAACTGAACGGTGGAGATAGAAATGGCTCGGCGAACCCCGCCCTGGCCTTCTTGCTCTGGATCTTCAGAACAGCCAGCTGCCTTGTTGATCTTGTGCCTCGATCTCCAAGCGACACTACCTGTGGGACACCTAATCCATGGACCGTGTTGTTGTGAGTTGAGGTTCCTTCAAGTCCTGCTTCACCATGCTCCTGTAATATACATCTCTTGAGCTGGGGATTGTTGCACTCTGTCATCAGCTGACTGTTTTGCTGACGCTGCTTGTGGCTGTACAGAGACTCCAAGGACTGCCATTCTACTAGCTGTCTCACGCAAGTGAGTTACACCCAGCCATTTGTACTGCTTTATAGATTAGTTAACTGTTTATTTCTTATCTTATATATCCTTCTATCTATATAAATATATAAAGAGTCCTGGTTTTGTTTTTCTAGAGAACCCTAACACAATGAGTAAACAAAAAAAAATTTTTTTTTCAAAAAAAAAAATTTTAATCAAATATCCAAGTAAAAAATGTAAGTACTATTTTGTTTCCTGTGGCTAAGTTTGTAACCCGTTTAACACACCATCCCTATGTATAAAAAATAGAGATATTTGTAGCATTTATTCATTTCATAAAACTCATTAAATGTTTGATGAAATACTACATTCTTATTCCCTTGCCTTTGTTACATCTGTAAACAAATGTAACATAAAGAGAAAAAGTGCCAAACAGAGAGAGACATGTTATCATTTATTTCAGTTTTGCGTTATGTCCCAAATTCCCTTGAGGTATTGTGAGTGAATTATGAAACCCCTGAAAGTGTTCAAAGAGCTTACGATATTGCCAGAACCATTGCTGCCTCTTCAGCAGTCTGTGGAAAGGAGTTTTTCAAAGATGAACATAATATGTTCAGAGAAGAAAAGTAGCCTGAAGGTTTCTGATGTATCAAACACAATTACTATTGCCTAATTGGCCTGCCTTTAAAGGAATGGTTGTGGATAAGTCACACGACTCCTGAGGCTCACATAAAAGTGAAGAATATGGCAAGTGAGGACACCAATCAAAAGAGCATTACTAAGATGCAGAAAGCATTTGAAAGAGGAATCATGCAGATACAGGTTAAAATTTAGCATCTGATCATTTTTAAAAAAACAATCATTTCAGCTGAGCCCCGGTGGCATAGTGGTTGTGCGCAGGACTGCGGCCCACTGGGATGGAGGTTCAATTCCAGCTCCACGGAACAAAGGCTGGGCCTCCTACTCCCACCACCTGAGGGCAGTGATGCCCAAAAAACAAAAACAAAAAAAAACACAATCATTTCCTTGGGGGCTCATACAACTCTTATGACCATCCATCCATCCATTCATCCATCCATCCATCCATCCATCCATCCATCCATCGTGTGTCAAGCACATTTGTGCATTTGTTGCTCTCATCATTCTCAAAACATGGGCTTTCTACTTCAGCCCTTGATATCAGATCCTCATTTCCCCCCTCCCTCCCCACCCCCTCTCTCCGTCATGAACCCTTGATAGTCTACAAATTATTATTATTTTGTCATATCTTACACTGTCTGATGTCTCCATTCACCTACATCCCTGTTGTCTTCTGCCTTATAATCCTTATTTTTGTTCTGGTTTTAATATTTTCTGCTTTATTTTCCATTGAGGATTTTATCTGATTTATGTGCTTATTGTTATTTTTTGTTTGCAGACCTGTAGGCCTGTTTTTTTCTGTTTATAAAATCCAGGACAGGTAAATATGTAGGGACAGTAACTGGATTAATGGTCTCATGGAGTATGGCAGGGAAGGTTGAGGGAAACGGGAAGCTAATAAAGATGAGTTCAAGAATGAAGAAACTGTCATAAAACTAATTGTCATGATGGTTATATGACTCTTCTTGATGTGATTGGACTATTGAATTGTATGATCTGTGAGCTATATGTCAATAAAACTGTTAAAAATAAAATAAAGTGTAAAATAAAGTGTACACTTACAAAAAGAAGCAATACCAAAATATCATAAATGATACTTTTTATTATTTTTGTTGGAGATTATTGAACATTTTTCATTGATATTTTAAAAACCCTTAACCTAGTCTTGTTTGCCTCATTTTTCTTCATATTTAAGTGTGAACTTTATGAAATAATGAATTATTTTTTGGTGTATCTCTTTTCTTTTTACTTAAAATAGTTCTCAGGGCAGCACGCCTATTGTCAAGTCATTTGAGTACCGCCCTTGCAGAGACAGGCAGCATCCGGGAAACTCCCAGGAGCAGTGCTGCCTTCTCCTACAGGGTTGCTATGAGTTTTAATATACGCAGTGACAGTCAGTTCAATTTTAGTGATAAGAAACAATCCAGGAACTTCCAGCAGGGTCTTTTTGCCTCAAAGCAACATGTCTTACTTCTTTGTTTTAGGGCATTATATATGACAAAGAGAGCATGGTTAAACTTTCCGTTGAAGTCCTACTTAGAACTTTCGTTCTAAAAGAAAATGCAGGCAAAGCGTTCACAGAGGTGGTGGATCCTAATCAGAAAATGGCGTTTTGCCGGGAGAAGAGTATTAGATAGGTGTAATTGGCCATGTGCCATCAGTCTTTAGGAGTGGATTTTAGGGGGAAAGTCTCTGGTTGGCAAGGAGGAATGATAACCTGTGTGAACTGTCAGCACTGAAAGGAAAATATGATGAGCTTGAATATGAGACGCCAAAATTATACTTTGCTTACTTCACATATTTGCCTGGGGCCAATTTTCATACACCCCCTCAACACAAACACATCCAGTGATTACCCTTTCCAACCTGGAAAGTTGATGAGGATGTAAGGTAATGTAGAACCGCAGGACTGATGCCATTCAAGGTCATAGACAAGGGCATATCTGGGCGTAGGTCATTTTCCTTTCTCTCGCATTCTTTCTGTGGAAGAATGATTCATTTGAGTAAGTCCCATAAACCCGTGGTTCTAAAACATGCAGCTAAAACTGAATTTTATAGCTATGAAAATTGGGGAACTTTTTACACTTGGTGATTAACAGTGTACAAATGCACATGACACATCCCGAGGAGTTTAGATTTATTTAACCTGCTACTTCACAAGTATATTTACCTCTAGAATTGCTTTTCTATACCAACATCCTATGACATACTTTGGGAAAGATGCTTTTGCGTTTCATCTGCATCACAGACACAGAGCAATTTTAATTCTGCCTATGTTGAAGTAGTCATAAGCACTCACATTTGTAACTTTTGCAATTACCTGAAATTCACTGTTCCCCCAACTCCTGCTATTATAGAAGGACGTCAAATATATTTTTCACCAATTTCCAAAGTGAAGTATGAAAGTTGTCCAGGACCTTGTAGAACAAAAATTTTCATTAGTCCCAGGATTAAAAAAAAAAAAGTTGGATTTGCTTTTTTGGTAAAAGAATAGTAGGATTCTGAGAAGAAAATACAGTTTAGTATTTACTTGCTTAGTCTAGCAATGTCTTTATTCTCATTCATGTTCTAGATGATTAAAAGAAAATAATTAAATAGATACACAATTAGTATTGTGGAAACCCTAAAAACACTGTGGACCAGCTAACTGAAACCAAACTCATCTTCAGGGATATCGTCATGAGAGGAGATATGGAACAAGGCCATGTTATAAGAACTAATTGCTCTTAGATTTGGGCTACAATTAAGTGTGAATCAAAAATCAATTCATATACCTATAATTTATATATGCCCCTTTCCCACTTTGGAGAAATCATTATTTTTTGGGGGGATGGATTATAAGTGCTCCTCCTAAGGCACATGTTACTTCTATGGATAGTACCATTAATGTAGTGATGTTAGAGAAATTAGTGTTTATAAAAGGAAAATATAAATGCATGAGGCAGCTTTTCAGGCCAGAATACATCGATTCTTGACTTGTACAGATCACAAGCTCAAGCAGTTGAACATGATTTACACAAACAATGTGGGCTGGAGACAAAGCAAATTTTTAAATAACACTCATTCCTAAAGGCTGAACCATGCCTGCTAGATTAAGAAATGTTTTAAACAAGCAAAGAACACATGAACATAATATGTATAATAAAATATAAAAATATAGCCACTGAGTAACCTCAAAGCAAGAAAGCTGAGCCTAATCTATAACTTTAGGATTATGCCATTTGGTTCTTATCACACAAAGACATTTCAGCCTAAAGACCAAGGGAGTTTTCCAATTCCTGAAATATGCTACAAGTGAATTTATGGTAAAGTACAGCTCAGTGGGGTTTCAAAATTGGAGCTTTCCAGTATGTCTTATGAAGAATGTTGTAGACCTAAGAGAACACAATCTAAAATCCTGGTGGTCTATATATAGCATGTGGTCTGGGTCACCAAGGACTGGAGAGAAACTAGGTCAAAAATACTCAATTAGGAATATAAAATATCAGGCACTGAGGGATCGATACAAGTAATATTGTTTTTTTCCCAATGGCAAATTGTTCCAACAGAACTATAATCACATTCTCAAAGACTGACCTGCCCCCTGTCCCACTTCTGGATTTGACTTTCCACTAAGATACAATAACACTATTTTAGAACTAGCTCTAGTTAAGGAGTTCATCTTGCTTCGAACCACAATGCTTATGGAGACAGCTGTGAAGAAATTCAATGATTCACTGCATTAGGCAAATTTCTCGGACAAGATCTTTTTAAAGTATTGAAAAGCAAAGATGTTACTTTGAGGATTAAAGTGCACTTGCTCCAAGCCATGGTATTTTCAATCACCTCAAATGCACGTGGAATTTGGGCATTGAACAAGGAAGACAGAAGAAAATATGGTGTATTCGAATTATGGTGTTGGTGAAGAATATTAAAGTATCATGGACTGCCAAAAGGACTCACATATCAGTCTTAGAAGAAGTACATCCAGAATGTGACTTAGAGGTAATGATGTGAGACTTCATCTTACATACTTTGGACATGTCATCAGGAGAGACTAGTCCCTAAAGAAGGGCAGTATGAAAAAAAAAGAAGGGCACTATGCTTCATGAAGTGAAGGGGCAGTGAAAAAATAGGAAGACTCTCAATCCCTCCAGTGAGGTGGAGTGACACAGTGGCTGTAACGTGGACTGTAACATAAGAGCAATTGTCAGGATGGTGCAGGGCCAGGCAGCATTTTGTTTTATTTTACATAGGGTGGCTATGAGTCAGAACCAATTTTATGGGACCCACTAATAATGACCATATTCCACTGTCTGTACATATCAGGGTTTCTTTATTGGGTCATCTACAGATGGAAACATTTGGGTGTTTCCAGCTCTTTGCTCTTATGAACTATGCTTCCATGAACATGGAAGAACATACATCGTTAATTAATCTTTCCAGTTCTCAGCTATCAAATTTATCTATCCCATGTTTTCTACATAATACAAAGAACAAACCATTTTCCAAAGCTTAAAATATATCCTTAGCAAATCTTGTTTTCTCACCTCCACATGTGAAAATCATCAATATATCTAACTTTTCAGTCTTATTGTTTGCAGTGCTACTTACATCGATCCTGTCACCATCCTCACTCTCAGAGCCTATGGCTGCAAATTACAAACTACATGTCCTGCTTCCCTGTTCATTCTTCACACAGAAAATAGAATTATTTAACAAACAATGGAAAAACAGAAGGGAGATCTTTTTTTTTTTCAATTCTACTTCAAACGTGCTTAATGGTTTCACACCATACTTTAGAATACAGTCAAGCTCTGCATTAAAAAAGCCATGCTTCATCTGGTCCCTATTTACTTTCCCAACACACAGAACTTTTAAAATCTGTTTTTTCTCTACTGGTAAAGAAAATCTCCCAAAGTCAATTCAACACTGAATTTGTTTTAGGAGTGGGATAGAAGGGGAAATCAATCAATTTCCTTCCCATATGTCTTTACAGTGGCATATTAAATGACTTCAGTAATTACACTACAAAGATAACTTTTGACAGTTGAGCATTCATGTCTGAAAACCAACCTCTAGCACATTCTATTTCTAATGTTTATTTTTGTTTTCTCACTTCTAACAGAAAAAGAAATAATGAAAATGAAAACAAAACAATATAATTAACCAACAAACACACAGAAAAAATACTTAAGATGTTACTCACATAAAAGGCTTAAAAATACCTCCTAAAACTATAAAACCCATAAGCCTTATCTTTTATCTTTACTTCTTTTAAAATTTTGATTTGGATAATATCCAATTAAATTTAATATAATTTTTCTAGAGTACAATGTTACTGCTACATGATATATATTATGAACTTGTTAAAAATGATAAAATTTGATGAAATGAGGGGAAAATTTGTTATGTATTAAACTATGTCCCATAAAAGTGTACATTGTACTTTTCACACCTACATCTGTAATTATGAAGCACAAACCTACTAGCCACAAGGTCAAATCCACCAACTACTCTGCAGAAGTAAGATGAGGCTGTCTACTCCTGTGAAAATTTAGTTTCTGAAACCCTTCTCTATAAGATCACTAACAGTCAGAGTGACCGTATGAAGTGATATAGCTTTTGTTTGTTGTGTACATATAAACCTGCAAATTGAGGTTTGGTGATGAAATACTTAACATGTTCATCCCCAAATTGACTGTTCCCTCAGGTGCTCCATGGAAGAAAGCCCTTCTGCTTCCTTGAAGGTGGGTAGCCTTGGAAATTAGACAGGGCAATTCTACTGCATATTATAGGTTTTCTATAATCAGAATCAACTCCAGAGGCATTAATTTAGAGGTTGGTTTTCAGATATGAATGCTCAACTTTCAAAAGCTATCCTTGTAGTATAATTACTGAAGTCATTGAATATGCCACTGTAAAGACAACTTTTCATTTTGGAAAGAGGGTCTTCTTTGTTAGGTGAAACCTAAATCACTTCTGAATTACAAACAGAGAGAAGGTAAAATAATAACTGAAACCATATAAAGACAAGACAAGAACAAGAATACTAGGAGTTAAAACCAAAGAAGTACATAGTGCTTGGTCAAGCAGCTGTTGTTAGCTGCCATCCAGTTGGTTCTGATTTGAAGTGACCCCTTGTAGTAGAGAGCAAAGCACTATCTTGCCCACTGCCATCTTCACACTTATTTTTGAACCCATTGTGGTAACACTTGCGCCAGTGCATTTAGTTAAAGGTTTTCTTCTTTTTCACTAATCCTCTACTTTATCAAGAATAATGTGCTTTCCCAGACATTAGTCTCTCTTGATAACATGTCCAAAATATGTGACAAAGGCTAGCCATACTCACTTCTAAGCAACACTCTCATTGCACTTCTTCCAAGACAAATTTGGTAAAATAGAGGATCAGTGAAAAAGTAGAAAACAGTTAAAAAGATGGGTCAACATAGGAGCTGCAGGAATTGTGAGAACGGTGCAGTGTTTCCTTTTTGTTGCACATGGAACATACTAGGTACTGGATGGTACCTATCAAAAACAACAGCTGAATAAGATGAAATGGACACTGCCAAGAACCTGATTTAGATTTGCAGTCCAAAACTGTGAGAAAATAGATTTCTGTTTTTAATGCCACTCATGATATTTCTGTTATAGCAGTACTAGTTGGTGAACATTCTCCCAGAGAGGAACTATAAACTTAATTGGTTCAAGAAAGAATACCACTTATAATCTGCCGCCATCTGTACCTTTCCCTTTACATTCAATAGCATCCAAATATTCCCATTCCTCTGGAATTGCTCCAACATTTTGTGCTTGTAACTTACTCGGGATCACAATACCCAATGTGCGCTAATTAAAGACCTCTCCATGTTTTATCACAGTCTGTGTACAGTATCCCTTAATCACTCCCACAGTCCTCCCTGGGCAATTCACTACTCCCTCCTTTACATTACTGGAAACACAACTACTATGCCTTATGAAATTCTAAGAAAGCACATTGTACATGTTACCATTTCAGCTATTTTGCTAAGAAATTTGTATTTGATATTTATTTCTTGAATTTCTTAACTTCATGGTACCACTTTTTTTAGGGCTTACTTGAATGCCTTGCACAGAGCACACGGACAGGTTTGCTCACTTGAACCTTGCTCTCTTTCATTGAGTATGTACACAGTTTAAGCTTATTTGTACTTGAGTTTTGTGGACACAGCTAAGAAATAAAGAAGTAAATAAAACTTGAACCCTATAACAGCCAGTCAGCTGGATTTCACACACTATATAAATCTAATCGACAAAGCTCTTCTTATTTGTTTCTCCTGTTTTGTTATTTTCAGCTCTGTTGAATTTTTCTGCTGACATGGATTGTCTAGCTGCCCATTTTACACAAATTTCTAATAAAGCAAAGATGGTTGAGTGGTTTGGATGATGGATACAGAATGCTTTAGGCTGGCTTACCCATGCTATGTGAGGCGCTGTTGAGTTGACTGACTCAGAGCAGTCCTGGGTATCTGACTATATCTATGCTTGATAGGGACTACAAGAGCTGATTTGGGGGGAAGCAGATCATCAAGTCTGCTCTGGATCAATCACCTCCACTCTTTGGGTTAGTCACTAAGAATAGTAACCATTTGCACCACTCAAGGTTTCCAGGCACTTGCTTTTATTACTGGGTGCTTATTCAAATAACATGTTGAGGATGCCAGTTTGCAAATAATGAAACCCCAGTTTGTGATAGTCTCCAGTATGTGTGCTGCACCATTTTCATAGGCACATTACAAGCACAAGTAAAGTACTTTCCCTGTCATATTAGATAGTGATTAGAGAAGGCTGGTTTCTTTATATGTTATCATTTTCCTCCTCCTTTTTCTTCTTCTTCATTTCTGAAGTTCCAGGCTAGTCCTGGTTAATCAAGGCTTTAATTCCGATCCAGGTAATTTGCCAGGCATCTTTCAAATCTTCTTTGTAAACAAGCAAACAAGCAGCACGCAGAACTCTTGCTGGCAAGAGCTCAGCTCTTGGCTGCTACAGAAAGAGCAGAGATTTGAACTCATAGGGACGGATCATTCGAGACGAGGCAGTCTCCAGTGTAAAGATGAATAGACTTGGAAAGCTTTTGAGCACTTCTTTACTGGCCCGTAGGAGGACTTTAAGTTGAACTTTGACAGCAGTGATATATATATATATATATATATATATATATATATATATTTCACGATGACCCATATATACGGATCAAAATTGACTTGATGGCATGAAATTGACAAAATTGACTTGAGGTCCTTTTGCTTTATATACTGTAACATTTCCATAATTTTTAAAACTTTTAACATCCGACGTCCATTAAGATAACTTTGAATGAGTTGTCTCAGCATTCCAAATGGTCATCGCACATTATATAACTGTGGCATACCAACACTCTTTAGTCTATGTCAAGCTCTGTGTTGGTCTATTTTTCTATCCTTTCTTCTAGTCCTTCCCTTTTTTCCATAAATCAAATAGAAAAATATAGTAGTAATTGTCTCTCTTTCCCTTTATGTCTAAATAACAAGTGTGTCAAATCTCACTCAACATTTACCTGTAATTAACAGCATCCACCTTCCACTGCTTCCAAAGCTGTTACATTTATGCAAAAGCAATGGGTGTGTTTTAGTTTGGCATCCCCCCATTAATTGCACAAGTAACTATATGCATCATGCATATATACTAGTAAACTGGAAAACTATCAAATGTTTCACAATGAGGATTGGCTAAATCATCCATGATATATGAGAGGTTTTTCAAAAAAATTTATGAAAAAATTTTATATTCTTCCATTTCATCTTGGATCATGTGGTAAAATGTTGAATTAACCATGATATTTTGTTACCACCATCCCCCACTCTCTCCCCACAAAAAAACAACTCTTATTTCCAGTGAATCAACACTGACTCATGACCAGCCACTCTAAGTCTCCGAGACGGTCACTGTTACAGGAGTAGAAACCCCCGTCTTTCTCCCATGGAGTTGCTAGTGGTTTTGAAGTGCCCACCAGGCAGATGGCAGTTCATCTCGTAACTATCACACCGGGGTTCTGATATTTTGTTGGGGTGGAGAGCGTGGTGTGTGTGTGTGTGTGTGTGTGTGTGTGTGTGTGCCTTAAGTTCTTGGTGATTAAAAGTTTAGCAGTTAAAATTCACCTGGCTCCTCATGGAAGAGAAATGAGACAGTTTGCTTCCATAAAGTTTTCTGCCTTGGAAATCTCGACAGGGAGTTCTACTCTGCCCAAGGTGGTCTCTATGAATTGGAATCTGTACACTGACAGTATGGCTGTATCCTTGCTTATCTGCCCATCCATCCATCATATACATCTTAAGACAGTCACCACTATTACCCATAAGTTTTAAGAATACAATTTATGTTGTCTTAGCTTCTTTGTGTTTCCCTTGTCTCAAGATTTTTGCAATTAGAATATATTTTTCTCTTATTTCCTTTTTGGGGTGGTATTTTTAAAGGAGATACCTGATTTAGAAAATAATTCAAGTTTTCAAACTAAGTTCACAGGAAGATGATTGAGCTTTTATCCAATTTAGGTACTATAGGTTAAAAAGATGGATTAGAGGGAAAAAAGATATTCCTTTGAGCACTCTGAGTCTGAGTCAGTTAAAAGCTTTCACTTGGCCATATGCAACGAGCTTGTGGTAACAAACACAGTCTTTGTGCATAACAATTTCAATCTCAAAGGTATAAAATGCAAAGCAGAAGCTTTCCTTCTATTTCTGCCCCAATCCCTTGACATCTGTCCAATCGTAATCACATTTTAAAAATCTACTGGAGGGGGATAAAAAGCATATTCTTTATTTGCTTATCACAGTATACACAATATCCTGTATTTTGTGTGTTTTATGTAATGATATGAATTAAAGATAATTTCACATAAGAGCATATGGATCTCACTGCTTTTTAGTTGCTGAAAATACCACCATTACATGTATATATTATAATTGTGCCATTCTCTCATGGAGAAACATTGCAGTAATTTCTAGCATTTTCCTATTACATATAATCTTCAATAAAGTTCTGGTAGTAATAATGGTACCATGAAACTTTTTTTCTATAAAGGAGAAAGGTACTTTTTATAAAGTAAAGTGTGACTCATAAGGTTCTTACAGGACAGACGGCCCCACATCATTTCAAGACTAATGTCATTATGGACAAGAGTGCCACAGTGGCTAAAACCATTAACTGCTACCCAACAGGTTCAAACCTGCCAGCTGTTTTAAGTGAGAAAGATGTGCTATCAACTTCCATCAGAGTCTTGGACATCCTTCCTGGCACTTAGTTTTGTAAGTGATGATTTGTGGTAAGTGTGTTTTGTTTGGTAATAATCTTTAGGGGGTCAGATTACCACATTTCTCCCTCTGAGCTGCCTGCGGGTTTGCACTGCACATTTTTCACTTTGTAGCCCAGTGCCTGGGTGCTGTGCCACCAGCGCTCCTTATGATTGATCATCCTGCTCACACCCACAACCACGGAGGGGATTCAACTCACAGGGACCCTCTATATGACTTATATCAGCCAGGCTAACTGCAGATAAGCGTGGAGGGGCAGAAATAGGTACCCTTTGCATTTTGTGACTGCTCCTAACCATTGAGTCAGCTGTAACTCATGTTGACAGCATTTATGCCTGAGAGGGGTCGATAGCCACTCCTGGATCATCTTCAATAGCAGGGGTATGTAGATAAAGTCCACTGATCACCTGGATCAACTAAAACCCTCTCCCAGATGGATGGAAAAATGGATGAGAGGAGACAGAGAATGATGTACGATATGGAAAAAAATAATCTGTAACTTATCAAGGGTAAGGGGTGGAGTGAGGAAGGGGAAGAAATGGGGAGATGATATCAGGGGCTCAAGTGGGAAGAAGATGTTGATGGTGGCATATGTGCAGATGTGCTTGACCCATTGGAGGAAAGTATGGATTGTTAAAAGAGATGTAAGAGTCTCCAATAAGTGTATTTTTAAAAAAGAAGAAGCTTATAGCAGTTTATTTTCCAGGAACAAAGTATGAGAATTTCAGTTTCCCAAACCCTTGCCACTCCTGGGGAGTATGAAGATGTTTACCTTTTGCAGTGAAGTCTGACACAAGCAGGAACGGCTTTCAGGAGGAGGCGGCAGGGCCTGGAAGGGAAGCACCAGCACCCGGGGGTCATGGCCTCTGCCGGGACCACCTGTGTTTCAGAGGTGTGAGACCAATGAAGTCGCTGCTTTACCTCCAGTCTACTAAATCCCTAAAACTCGCAGCCAGTTAACTACTGGGGGGCTGCGGGGGACGGGGGGACGTTGCCAAATCCTGGAAATCCTTCCTAGTCCGGAAGAGTTCTTGAGATTATAGAAAATAATGTTTCCTCTTCAGAGGTTTCCTTAATGATTACTCTCTGGACTGTCTCATCATCATATAGTTTGGCTTCAAAATGTAGGAACATGTTCCCTGTAGCGTTTTGACAGGGAAGAGAGGCCAAAGAGGAGAGGTATGTGAATGGAGAGGGTAGAGATTCCTCCAGTGAAATGAAATATTTATCTTCCTTTTTTTCTCTGACAAACACTTTTCAAATATTATGATTTGAAGTTGGGCCCTCTCCTTTTCTTCCTGGCTGATATAGCAAGTTATCACTGTTGTAAAACACCTTTCAGCTTACTTTGCTGGAGGGAAAGCCATGCGATTAGATAGGTTCATTATCACACCTAACCCCAGAAGTTTCTCAGCACCTATCACCCAAGCAGAACTCACTGCCGGCCAATCAGTTTGCTCTCTCTCTCTCTCTCTCTCTCTCTGTGTATGTGTGTGTGTAGATACACACATCTGTACACCTAGAGACATAAAACGTATTCCTTATGTTTCCTACCCCATTTCCCGACAGCGACTCGACTCTGCTCACACAGCTTGCTGTCTCATACAGCTGCTGCCACTGCCGACTTGATTTCATTTTATTAGCAATCAAATATTTATGGAGAACTGTTTCTTGTTCTCTGTTAATCCCCTTCTGGTGTTTAACCATGAGAAAATAACAAGTAATATTTTTCTGAAGTTGGTTCAGCTCCCTCAAGAACATTTCTCTTGCTTTCACAGGGACTATCACAGAAAATTAATAAGGGTGATAAAAACCATGTAGTTCACCAAAGTGATAAAGAGAAACATGAGGATTTTACTTACTGCAAAATCATTTTTTTAAGAAAATCAGATTTTTTTGCTATGCAAAATAGTATGATAAGCTTAGTCTTGCAGGTCTAACTCTCAAAACTCAAAGCACAATGCAAATGTTTCATGAAGAAATTTAATACACTTTAAAAAACCATCCTCTGGGCAGATAGCCATAAAGCATTTCATGGTAGTAAGTTACCCCCAAACATAATTTATTGTTCTTCCAATAATTGTGTTTCTACTTAGACACTTTCTCCTTTCATTACATGGCATGAATGGATCTGTGGGTCGACAGTTTCACTGCAATTTTAAACAAGTTTACTTTGTCAATATAGTACCAAAGCCAAGGAAGTGGCATTTGTGCATTATGATCTTGCAGGATTGTCTCTCTACCTTTTCTCCCTCTCTTTCTCTCTCTCTCTTTGTGTGTATATATATATATACATATACACACACACACACATATATACACACACAGATATATATGACAGAAATATCCAACATTCATTTATGTATGGGAGAAAGATTATATATTACATATCATATAGTAAATCTATAATACACATATGTGTACTGTATTTATATGCACATATTCCTCCACCTCCTAGGAAATAAGCTCTTTGCTTTTGACTTGGAATATGGTTGTGGCATTCAAGTACAAAAATAGAAGAGAAGAATGGTCAGGAAGGGGATTAATTTGGTTACAGTTTTCTAGTTCCAGCTCCTTTCCTCACTAGCAGATGAACAATGCCAGGAATATGAAGCAATCTAATGCTTATGTTTATTCATTAATCCCACACTTACATAGCCATGTATTTGCTAGTGATGATTTGTTGGACACATCTATGGTACTTATCAAATAAAAGTCCATGAGCCCAGTCTGTGTTAGGGAGTGTATGGTAAGACTTCCCTTCAACATATTGAAATTTCAATTTGATATTAGGGAAATACAAATTTACTCTTAGGACTTTGATGATCTACTGTCGGTCTCACTTTTTGGTTACTGAGTTTTAAATGTGAGGGAGATGTAAGGTCAGAATTACTCTGATTTCAGAAAAAAATGAATCCAGATAAAGGACAGACCACTCCAACATTCATTTAGTATATTTTTGAGTCTGTGAAGTGACTTGTATTACTTTAAACATTATGAACCACAGTGAGACCAGTGGCTTTAGCTAATATGCTGATGGTGACAAAAGAAACACTGCTGTAAGTTCTGCGAATTAGTCTCCACCCCATCTTCATCTAAATCCTTTGTTCTTCTCAAAGGAATAAACACAACAGGAAGACAAACAATTAACTTATATCGAACATTTGTTCTGTGCAATTGCAAAGAAATAAAATTTTTGTACATTTAATGGCAATATTTAATTTTATCTCTATATTAGCTTATAGTGTTCTTTGAGTCTTGCCTGTGACAGTTCCTTCCAGCTTTGCAGCCAATTCTATGGAGTATTATTATAATCACTATTCTCATTTACTGATGAGGAAACTGTGGCATAACACATTTAAGTTGTTGTTGTTGTTTTTTACTCAATTTACAAATGCCATTAGGGCATCCACTATGCCATCAGGGCTATAGGAAAAGTTCTCATATGCATGCACAGGGGCTTACATGTTGATATTATGTACTGTCAAGCTCATTGATTGATAGGACTATGTACAACTATCTTGAGGAGCTTCAAAAAGGTCATTGAAAGATATCATTACCTTTTCGCTCCATCTTTTTATGAACCCCCTCTGACTGAACAATCTTTAGACTGACAAATAACATACAAGGAAAGGCGTTCTGTGAACCAAATATCTTCAATACCAGTAGTCCATGAAGTAGCATCTTGGGAAACAGAATGAGTACTTTTTCTACCAATGCTTGTTTCTCATCGTCAGCAGGGTTGTGGCTAATAGGTGTGAAGTCTTCCATGTGTGAAACATGATGTGATTCCAGGAGAGCTGGAATTTCCATCAAGCACAGTAGTCTTGACTCAGCTCTGCATTGCTGAAATAGTATGTGTCTCAGAAGCTATCTAGATGTGTGTCTGAATCGGGAGTCAAGCTAATGAGCAATGCTAGCTCGAGCAACTTCTTCCTAGTATTCAAATTTCTTCTCTGTCATATGAAGATAAGAATTTCCATCTCACAGAATGTACTGAGAATCAAATAAAATTTTGGATGTATAAAAAACAGTTAGGCCTGGTATGGGATAAACAACAACAATAATAATTATTATAATTATAATTATAATAATTATTATTATTATTGTGCTTTTCTCTACTAATATGATAAATTATCTTCAATGGAAATAACAACATAATTACATAAGTATAGGCATGCTGATTCAAAAAAGGGAAGTCTCTTGTTTTGTTCTCATTACTGAAAAACTTCATGATGTTTGGCAGACTCTGAAGGGATGATCTGTGAATGTGGGAAACTGGAAGTTTCCCACACATGAGTAGGCTGGGAGGGGCACATACTACACACTGGCTGTTGTCAATACTCATGTTGAACCTTGCAGATATCTGATTCTTCCCTCTGCATTCTGAAAATGCTATGTCGACGGTTTTATTACAATTATGTAGATGACACTGACAAGACCCCCTAGTAGTATCATGCACGGGTCATCCTAACAATAACAGAGTGTTCGCACTGCGACCAGAGCAAGGATGGAAACAGGCTTGGTGACAACACCATATAAGCTGCAGACTGAATAAGCCTTCAGGTCTGGGGAAAGACAGCATCAGTTGGATGATGGCTAGTATCATGGGTCACCCACGGAAGGCTTCGCACCTATTAGCCTTTACCCTGCTAATCATACTAAGCATTGTAGGCAAAAAAAACCCACTCACTCTGCTCTCAAGATGGTACTCTGTGAACTATTTGCATTAAAGACATTGGCTTCACAGAACACCTTTCCTTATAAGTTGCTCATCAATATAAAGATCCTTAGTAGGAGGGGTTTCCAAAAGTTCAGAGAAAAATTGAGTTAAAAGACAATGGTACTTTTCTATGAGCTTTTTGAAGCTCCTCATAATATTTGTATAGTGTACTATCAATCAATGAGCTTGACAGTAGATAATATCAACATTTAAGCCCCTGTGCATGCACACCTATGGGAACTTTACCTAGAGCCTGATGGCATAGTGGATTGCATGTGTGGTGGCAAACCACACGAGTTCAAATCCACTGGCAAATGAAGCTTTCTCCTCTTGCAAAGAGGTACCATTTTGGAAACCCACAATGCAACCCACAAGGTCAGTTCTGTGTCTTGAAAGGGTTAGTTTGAGTCAGAATTTACTTGATAATAGTGAGTCTGGGTTTTAATTTGATATTCCATTTAACATGTAACACATGTAGAAGTTCTATTAATAAGAGCTTTTTCCAGATTTTTTTGCCAGAATTTCTTAGATATCTTAGAAATGGGAGACACAGGCTATAATCACGGAGAAATGTGGGTAAAGAGCCTTAGGGATTTTACAAATTTTCTGTATATTTACAAACATCAAAGAATATCAGCAATAACATTTTCTTTTGAAATACTACTTCTAGTGCTATAACAAATTCCTTTGCTAAATTACTTAATGTGTATATAGCATTAAAAACAATGCCTAGCACACCGTGCTTGATATTTATTATTACTGTCTAAATCAGTAATCACAGTTCAAAAGAAATATGGCTCGTATTGTTTTCAAATATTTAAGCATTGCACACATTATTAAAAATAACACAAACAAAGCAAAATAAATCTAGTTTTTTTCTTACAGGAAACAAATGATAAAAGGAATATAAAACTATTTAATTGTTTAATGGAAGAGTTACAGGTCCTGCCAAGGATCCCATTTAGTCCTAAAACCATTATATTTGGCATTCTGCTTTCATTTGACTTCACATAATTCAAACTTTTTAAAATAGATAATGCAACCACTTTCAATTAATACCCAGAACTGTTACAAAGTGGCCCTTGTATCCTTGATTGATGGAATTCTCTATTTTGTCAGTATACTTTCTTCATTGCAAATTTCAAATTTGGTTATAAAAAGTAAAGGCATGTGTTTACCTTTTAAGATGCCTCAGGGAAAAAAGAATGACAAATGAATGAGACACAGATTGAAGCTGTTAGCACTCATTTTTAGAATGTTTTATATTTTAGTGCTTGCACATTTGCAAAGCTTAATTCAAAATAATTCTCCATTTTTTCCGGGGCTCAGTATTTAAGAATCTCAATGCTGCCATCTGCCTAATCTATTCAGATACTAGAAATACAAGAGTATGTAACAGTGAGATTTTTAACTGTAATTTCATTGGGCCCCTCAATTTATATCTTTACGTGTTTTTACTTGCCTATACAAGCCTGGTGACTCTAATTTAGAATTGGGGCCAGTAATCACCACACACCTCTATTTCTTATTTTATTTCAGAGAGAGAGAGAGAGAGAGAGAGAGAGAGAGAGAGAGAGAGAGAGAGAGAGAGAGAAAGCAGAGAGCAGTCCCCAAAGAAGCCATTGCTACAAAACAGTCCAAGGTCAGAGAGAAAAAAATTGGAAAGGGGTCCTAGAGTAATGGGAAAACACCAGAAGCTTGCATTTCAAAGGACCACTTGTCCTACAGATGAAACCCTTCAGCCAGATGGCCTACAGTCTTGCACACAACCAGGTTCCCTTTCTGGGGTGCTAAAGTCAGGAGATAAAGTTTTCCTTCTGAGCTGTCTTTCAGAAAGAACCAGTTCTGTCTGAGTTTTCCTGATTCGCACTCTTGACTCTCCCTCAAGAGAATAGGCTAGCAGAATAGGCTAGTTTTCCTGATTCGCACTCTTGACTCTCCCTCAAGAGAATAGGCTAGCATCCAAGAAGTCTTCCCCTCTGATCCCATATGTCCTCACAACAAGTTCATCTTGGGGAGCAACTACACACGGCCCATTAGCATAGGCCACATCTTATCTCACATTTTAATGAATATGCATAAGTCCTTTAACATCAGAAAGGACTATGTACTGCGAGTACCTTTGCTTCCAGGGAACATGGCTTAGGATTGCTGGAGGTCCTCCTTGTCTTCACTAATAACATTAGCAGTCTTCTCTTCCCTGGGGTGGAAAACTTCTGCCTCCTTTCTTTTGTCAAAGGCAAGGGCCTTAGCTTATAATCTTTGCTGGGGTGCAGCACTCTAAAGTGACACTTCCTTATCAAACACAGTCCATGGGTTAAAAACATGCAAAGAAATCCAAAGCAAGAAGTCATCCACAATGCTTACGTTGCTAAAAAGTCGCTCCCGTGTAATCTGTTTCTGTACTCTGCAGGCATGTCAACGATAGTGCCAAGACAGTGAGTTGAGGGCCTTTCCTTTGGGCAAATGAAAACCTAAAATAAAGCCAGCAGTTTTACTGTACGTATGCTCTTAACTAGCGGTTAGGTTTTAGATAAGACTTGCATAAGCCAGAAACGAGATAGGGCAGAACCATGTCATGGGAGACAAATTGCATATTACCCACTAAACGGAGAAATAGAAGTATGCAATTCAAACTTTCAGAGATGGGAAACCTGTAGGATCCAGATTATCATGCCTATACGATAAGTTCTGACTCTAATGGGTTTCAATGTAGTAGACAAAAAAATCTAAATAATAGAATTGTCTGGGAGGGCAGGGTACAATAAATGATTTATCGATTCTATTAAACACCCCTTCCCCCGGGTGGTGTCCTGGTTACATGTTGGGTTGTGTAACAACAGCTTTAAACCACCTGTAGCTCCCTGGGTGAAAGACTGAACTTTCTGCTCCTGTACAGTTATAGTCTTAATTTTAATTATAAAGTCATTTCTATGCATTAACCTTCATCAAATAAAATATGTACTGTTAACCAGTTTTATACCAACCACACTCAAAGAGAGCTGACATTTGAGACGTGCACTTGCCATCTGCCAAGAGCGTATTCTGTTGATTCATTCGATACTCACGGCAATCTTATGGGGCAGATGCCTGGGAGAAGAGTAGGAACAGTGGAGGAGAATGAACAGCTATACCTTGGGGCTCCATCGTTGCCACCACATTTCAGAGGCATCTTGGGGCAAGACTAAAACAATGTAGTCTCAGTGTAGAGTCTCTTGAAGAGCGAAATTGGCATTTAATCACAATGAATAATTTTGATCAGGATAGCCATATTTCTGAAGGTAAAGTAAGTATTCTGAAATAATATTCATACTGCAGCTCTCACCATAAATATTCACAAGTTCTTCATATAAACAATATTGAAAATGTACTGTCCTCTGTAATGTAGCAGGCATTGCAAGAAATGAGGGATGTGGTCAAAAGGAGAAATAGTTAGAAAATAAAAGAAGAGAGGGAAGGAAAGGGGGGGGAGGAGGATAATGAAAAATATATCATAATATAAGGTACTAAAATAGTTTTTTAAATCCTTTGGGGTTAAATAATTTAGTTGAAAAAAATCATATCACTTTAAAATCTAGTATTTGCTACATGGATGGGAGATAACAATTCATTGAGACTACTTTCTGTAAAGCATGTGTTTTTAGTATTAAACCATATATTCTTCACAAATCAAATCTTCTAACCTATAAATGCACAGATATACGAAAGCACACATAGCACACTGTATAGAATAGAGGCATCTGAAAAGTTTAACTCTGTCAAGTCATGACATGAGCTCCTTTCATTGAATCATTAATTTGCAGGTTTAAAGTGATTCTGAGCCAGGCCATGCTTGTTGAGGCATTCTTTATCTGCTCCTCAAGGAATTTTGACCTTTGGTGATTTAACCGAAAAACACGAAAACTCTGCACTTAGGTGTGGTATCCTATTTTCAGTTGGCCGGAAGGCAGGCAAACAACAGTCTCTCTGCTTCTTCTTAGGATTGGTGCTTGCTTTAAGGACAAAGTTTTCAAGACAGTGTAGCACTGTGTGAAATAACATGGGAGACGGGATCCAACAAAGACCATTAAGGCCACGCTTACAATGAATTTATTGACATTTTTAGGGAACTATTTTGCTATGAATGTGTAATTGTTTTAAGAAATTATTCATTGAGCTTTGTGGCAGTCATGTGCTTATATTAGTTTCATGATTGAGATGTAGGGGTGGAGTCTAGCCTGTTAATCTGGAGATAGACATTGAGCAGCCAATGAGGCCTCTGTGTGGGCATGGCTTTCTCCTGAGACTTCTTGGAAATCTCGCGATATTTCCCTCATGAAGATGAGAAGCTATCTCCCCAGTTGTTGGGAGTTAGTCTCAGATCTGATGAATCATGGACAAGACACGATGGCAGTGTCTGAGGAGCTAGAGAAGCCACACAACTTTGCCCTGATGGAGCCAGATCTCTGAAGCTAGAGAGGCCACATGGGGACCCCTGACAGGAATGAGCAGCTTCTGCCACCACTGGATGCTGTTGATGAGCCCTGAACCCTGGAAGCGAGGAGCCATGGGGAGACCCCTGCCAGCACCAGGACTCTGCACCCACTGACCTGTGACTTCGTGAGTAGGAAGGAGACTTCATAGACTGATATCGGGCATACGGCTAATATCGGACTTATGACTTTGAACTGGACTGGGTTGGGATGCTTTCTCAGAGTTCCATTCCTTTTGTATATAAACCCTTTCCTTATATCCATAAGCATGCCTATGAATGTTTTCCTCTAGTCTACCCAGACTGACACAAGCTTCATAGTTATAGAAAAATGGAAAGATGATACAACAGAATGTGGAAATTATAGAACAGTTTTTATATGACATACAAGTAAAATTTTATTGAAGATAGTTTAAAATGATAGTAGCAGTACAGCAATAAATTCACAGGGAACTACCAGAAGTTCAAGTTGGATTTAGAAGAAAAGATGAAAGATACCTTTGCTGACAACAGAGGGAATCCGACTTAAAAAAGAGAATGCAAATAGATGTTTACTTGTCTTTTACTGACTATGCAAAGGCATTTGACTATTTGGATCTAAACAAATTATGGAGAGCCTTCTGAAATATGGGATTTTAACTATGCACAGCAGAAACCTGTACAAAGTACATGAGGTACTTAAGGTTGTGCGTCAGGGTTGTATCCTCTCACCGTCGTCACGTAATCTGTATCTGGAGAAAATGACCTGGGAAGCTATATTGAATGAAGGAAAAGCAGCACTGCAACATCAGAACTAGAGGAAGGCGCATGAGCTACGTGTAACGTGCAGAAGACACAATCTTGTTTCTGGAAAGCAGAGGGTTGAAGGACTTTTGATGAAAATCAAACACGACAGTTGCCAGGATAGATGGCAAGTGAGGTAAAGAACACAAAATTCTTGCAACTTGATGAATGCACGTCATAATAAAGAGAGAAATGATTGGAGTTTTACTGGGTTTTTCATTTTACTTGAATCCATCATCAATGCTCAAGAAAGCACCCAAGAAATCAAATGACATAGTGCAATGAGACAACTGCCACCTAAGACCGTTATAACTTGCTAAAGAGCAAGGATGTAACTCTGAAGACTTAGTGAACCTCGTCCACACAATGGTGTTTTCAATCACCTCATCTGGCTGTGAAAACTAGACAATGGAGAAAGAAGACCCAAGTAGGATTGATAGATTTGAGTTGGGGAAGTTTGTGAAGAATAGAGAAAGTACTATGGATTTCCAGAAGTGTAAACAAATTAAACTTGAAGGAAGTACAGCCTTACCCTTCAGAAGCAAGGATGGAAAGGCTTTGTCATGTTATAAGGAGGGGCTAGTCTGCTGAGAAAGACACCATGGTTGGTAAACGGTCAGGAAAAACGAAGATGGCCTTCAAAGACATGTGTGACCCTGGCTGCAACGATGGGATCAAACACAGCTATAATTGTGAGAATGGGGCTGAACTTGCCTGTGCTGTGTTCTTTCATACAATTGAACCACTAACAGCAAGATTGGCACTATTTTTCCTAATAATTACAATTTAAACTTTTACATTTAGCTCCTTGGTGTATCTTGAGTAAGATTTTATATATGGTGTGGGGCACAATCTTATTTCAGTTCCCAGAAGATGGATATCGAGTTTTTTTTCCAATCTCATTTTAAAAATAGTTTTAGCATCATTTCCAGATATTATCTTTTCATATTTCAACAGATTTTCAACCTTTTTTTTGGAGGGGGCAAAGCTTTTTATTCGAAGATTATCTGTACATAGGTAGATGGTTCTCTAATCTGTGCCACCTTGTCTGTGATAGGCATTATTCTGGACCCAGTCTGTTTTCACTACTATGGCAGTGTAGTAGGTTAATTTGATATCTTTAAAATATTATTTTCTTGAATAAATATTTAAAAATAATTGTATATGTCTATACTCTAAAAGATTAACTTATATAATCATACTACCACTCCTTGGGTTTCAGTTCAAAAACGCACAAATTTATTCCAAACAAAATGAGTTTAATTCATGCCTCTGTGATCTGCACATGGATACAGACAAGTTCTCTCAGTAATATACTTGCCTTCACAAGTCTAACCAAAACAAGGAGTTTTGAAGGGATCTTCACTGACAGGTCAGTTCAGAAGATTATAATGACTGTTTCTTGGGATGCCAAAGAGGGATCCTGGTATTTCTTGAAGGACACATTATTATCACTTGGGCTTATTAAGAATTTTTAAAATGAAAAGTTATTGGTGAGGAAAAGACCAAGTAAGTTGTTCCAAGAAGTTCTTTTCATCAGGATGATGTACTTCCTCATTTTTGAAAGGTAATAAGAGCTATAGCTGACCTGCCCCTTCGGACTTCATCTTGCTGTCAATGAACTAAAACTTTAAAAGGGTGCAATTTGAGTTCCTCGAAGTTGTTCAAACTATAATTTGGCATCCTTCAAATAAAAGTAAATAAGATTCTCTTGAGAAGGATATGAGAGCTAGCACATCCCCTTCAGAAATGTAGAGTTCTAGATTTTTTTTTTGTTTAGAAAAGATTCCATGATTTTGAAGAAGCATTTTTTTTCTTACACTAACAGATGTAGAAAAAGGCAGGTTAAAACTCTAGGAATAAAGCATTTATTGCCCGCCAAGTACATCTAGATAAAGATATAGATTTTAATGTATACATTGTTCCTCAATCTTTCACATTTCCTAGTAGCTAGGTTCTACAATTTCCAATCTATAGATGGAAAGTTGCTGCAACCTATCATGGATTATGAAATCCACAGGAATTTACTGCAATAATAAATAGTAGCTCCGGCTATGTGCATAAGCCTTTGACAGCTTATTCAATGATAGGAAATGCAGATGGTAAAGGCACCTACAGCAACAGTGTTATTACACCATGGCATCAAGTTAATTCCAACTCATAATGAGCCTAGAGGAAGACTAGAGGGTTTCTGAGACTGGACATCTTCAAAGAAACTGAGAGGCTCATCTTTTTTCTTGTGGATTATTGGTTGGGTTTGAACACTGACCTTGCATGAAGCAGTCTAATGCTTAACCTATTGGTAAATGATCCACCGAGTCTCAGTGTCTGTGTTTGGCAATATAAAATATAAACATGAGGTCTTATTGATTATGTTAATTAATTTACACATATCAGAAACAGGAAAGCTCTCTCTGTCTCTCCGTCTGTCTGTCTGTCTGTCTGTCTGTCTCTCTCTCTCTCTCTCTCTCTCACACACACACACACACACACACACAGCCAGTGAATCCGTGGTGAATCATAGTGACCTCTGGCAGATTTCTGAGACTGTAACTACTTACAGGAGTAGAAAGCCCAGTCTCTCTCCCAGGAAACTGCTGGTGGTTTCGAACTACTGGCCTTGGGATCACAGTCCAATTCATAATCACTACAATTTCAGGGAAATAGCGTGCTAAAACTTGGAGGACTGTAATATGCCACATCAGAGTAGTCTATCTTTGATTATAGTGGCTGTTACTTGACCAGACGGTCCCATAAACTTTCATAGAACTCTACTGAAATTGGTGAATTTTACCACATATAAATAGAGATTCCAACCAAGTCAGCCCAGTTTGATCTTGGATCTAGATCTATGGGATGATGTTATTAAGGTTCTCAGATGGTCTGAACATCTAGATTCTGATGGTATATCGAATGGACACACAACTTCTCAGCGGGGGTGAGTGAGTTTGAATAAATGAATGGCTTTCAATATTTGATATAAAGAATACTTTAATGAACAGACACTAGAATTATTTTTAAATTTTTAATTTTTAAAGCCTTTGTCCAATTTTTCATGTATTTTCTCAATAATCTTCCATTTTGATCCATTCTTCTTTTTTTTGATCCATTCTTGCATGCCATTTTGGCCTAAGACTCCTATAATATTCTCCACTAAGAAATAATCCTGAAACTCACAAGCTTGTCTATGAGTTTCTCTTTGGGACTTTTCTATCTCCTGTGCATATATTTGTTTCTGACAACACATCATGATATATCCCTGGTGCCTGACACTGGGCACCAGAACCATAAGGGAAAAAATGCCTATTTATCTTTACACTGTCAAGATTTGACCTAATATAATAATTCAACAAATGCTTCCTATACAGGCTAAAATTACATTTGAAATTTTGCTAGCTTCTAAAATGGATGCAGAAATTATAAGAGGTATTTGATTAACTCAAGTTTGTCTGACTATTAGTTAAAGTTTGTTCTCATACTAGAAATAGAATAATGAAATTACTGGAACACTATTTAATTATGATACAATCCTTAAAAACATTTCCACAGACAGAATTAGAGTGTGGTTCTAATCTGATTTATTTTGCATATTTTTACTGGCAAAATATGCATGAGATATATGGCGTGTACAGCAGGATGCAACATCTTAAAAGTTGTAAAACTGCATTATTTATAACAGTTAACATTTTAATGGTTCCTTTGCTTTTATTATATTTGGAGCAACTTTGAGATCTTAATTTATGCAAATGTGCACATATAAAATTATAAAGCTCTCTGGACTAAAGGAGGCTGAGAACCCTCATTGGTCAATGAGACATTTCAAGGATGAGGACAATCTTGGCAAATTAAACTGCTCAAGTGAGCCTGTTTTGTAATATTCCAAATTGCTTACTCTATCTTCTTTCTTGAGACACAAAAACACTTTTTATGGCCTGATTGTGATGCAGTGCTGTTGGGAAAATAGTTATTATGAGATAATTGTATCCCAACAGGATTTGAGGCACTTGGCTGCTCCTTGTACAGAATGTCACCTGAGGGGTGAGATTTCCATAACCACTTTGATTCTAGCAGAGCTACTGTTCAGATTCACAGCCTGTTCCTTCGTGGGCAGTAGAATAGTGAAATGATATGTATCAATCAAATGGAAAATTAAGAGAAAAATGGGAAATTCATGTCATACCAAAATTGAGTCTAGGGCTTATATTTAGTCTCAGGGAAAAAGGATGACAGTATATATTTATGTCCATAAATAGGACTTGCTGAAAGAACCAGAAGGAAGCATATTCTGCAATCATTACACCCTCATGATAGGCACGGAATCTCCAATCATAACATCATCAGCACTTCCATTACGGAGCGGTGTGCGGGGATGAGAGCGAGCTCAGCATAGAAAAAGGAATGTGTAGACACCCCCCAATCCTCATCAACTGCAAACTATGCAGCAGTCAGATAATTTCATGTTCCAGAATATGCAATCCCCCCAGGTGTACACATCACTGATCCATTATAAGACCCATACCAGACAGTCTGAAAACTGACTCAATGCTTCCTCAGGAAAAGAAACTCTAAAATAATCACTGAAGGAAAGTAGGTTGAACTGCCTGTCTCTCTGATGATCTTTCTCCTCCTTCTCATTCCTTCCTTTTGTTTCCCATCCCTCCCCTGGCCCCTTCCTTCCCGGTCTCCTCCTCTGTGTCCCAGCATTTTTTCCTTCCAATGTAAGAACAACAATCCATGGAAGGGACCATGGAGAGAATTCATTTTGCTTCATAATAATCATATTTAATGGGATTTCATTTTAATAGAAAACTATACAGTAGCATGTAACTTTTCAAAGATGCCACCAATCATGCCCATGCCCTACTGAGCACACATTATAATCTCGCTTAGGATCTTATTAAAAATAGACTAAGTGATTAGTAAATAATTCATTTATAAATTCCCATTGGCCAGCCATTCTATGATGTTTATTTTGTTTCCAAGTCTCTTACATAATATGAGGATGGTTCTTAGTTTCTAAAGTAGCCATGAAGATATAAAAATCGACTAAAGTAAACATTTTGAGGAGCATTTACTTCTGCACTTAGATGGTCAATATTTAATCAGCAGGTTAAGTATCCAATTTCAGGGGTCAAATACAAGCAGGCTGCCACCAAAAAAAGTGAGCAATAAATAGTGTGCATGTTCTTCCACGCAGCCATAAATTGTTGACTGGCAACACAGGCTGTGGTGGACAAAACTTCAAGAAGTGCACTTGGGCATAAGCTCACAAATGGAATGTCTGCAAAGTGTTGAGTTTCATCTGACTCTTCGCAGATGAAGCATAATGCACATGCTGCGCTGAGACTCCTTTATCTGCACAGTGTCTTGCCCCGACCTCACTATATCTCCTGATAAGGACATTTAATGGCTTAATAAATATGCAGGCATTTAATTCTTCCTGCCAGCTACTCAATGGCAATGAATCACCTCATGCATTAAGTAAGGCTAGGCAAGCAATTAGCTATGCCATCATCATTGTCATTAAGTGCCTTCGAGCCGATGACATTTCAGAGTGGAAATGCTGGCACTTCCATGCCATTCCCACAAAGACCCTCCTGTGAGTCTCCCGTGGTGGTCATCACTTGCTATACAATGGCACTATAATATAGTATTAATCCCCAGAATTTTCTTCTGTCTAAACGACCTTGACTCCAATGGAGAAGACTATAAGTATAATACCATGCTGTTGCTTTTCTCAATACTTAAGACTATTTTCAATTTGGATGAGAGGTAATGTTTTATGTGCATAGTTAAGTTTGAAATATAGCTAGGGCTCAACTGCTAGGTCTCAGAATATAGCATATTTAGGAGTAGAAAATAACGCTGATGTTATCAATAACTGTTAATTATAAAAATATTCAAAATTATGTTTTGTTTGATAATATTAAGACATAGAGCCTAAGAGAAATGTGCTCTGACCCCCGTATTGTGTGAGATTGTCCTACAATATACAAGTGTCCCCTTCTAACCAAGTACATAGAGAAAATGCCTCAAGAAAAGCTTAGGACATGATCATGTGATATGAACATGTGATGTTGCTTGTGGTTGTTCCTGTGTTGAACAGTCATTGTAAGCTGACTTGGCTCCTTTAACTGTTTAAGAACAATGAACACAGAAGGGACACCTTTAGTGATTTGCAAAAATACATTCCTACCTTTTTTTAAGATCATTCTAGAATTAAACAACAGAGAAGAGGTCCAGATCTTCAGAGGATACTATGATGGCATTTTGGTTGGTCAGAGGAGTAGGGACAATGAGTTGGTGCTATTGTTTCTTCTCTGCCTATTTCATACCAATAAATAAGGCATTGTGAAAAACCTAGACAAGGAAGCCAATTTTATTTGTCCACATGGATTCACCAAACACTAGGCTGAGTTCTTTCTACTTCTTATAGGTCTGAAGTAAGATGTTGCAGGGAATATATAGCTATGATATGGTGGGCCAAGACCAAGGAAAATGCAATGCATATGAACTATGGTGTTGGTGAAAAATATTGAAAGTACTATGGACTGCTAAGAAAAATCAGAAGAATGCAACACATAAGAAGAATGCAGAAGCATTAATTTATAATTTTCTTTAGGAATACCTCCACAGCATGTTGCTGGCATGATAGCTCCTATGTTACTAATGAAAAAGAATTTCTAGCTTATTCCTTTATTATTTTTTGTCACTATCCATAAATTTCTACATGAGCTCCCAAGAAGCCTTGAAAACACAAGAACACAGCTTTTGAATGCACCATCTTCTTCTGTAAAGAGCAAAATTCTCCCTATGGTTTAATAATGACTCCATATCTTGGGAGTAAAACCAACAAACACTGATTACAACCCAAGGGAATGACAGGAATTCCCTTTTACTGATAACTCTAGCTGGTTACAGAATGCTCTGATGTCCCTGACAAGCAGCATGTGCTAGAACAGATGCAACTATATCAACCCGGACCGCAGAGCAATCAGTGCTCAGGCCCCAAACCAGGCATTGGCGAAGACTGGTCTGCACATTATACAGCTGTTGTCACTTAGAGCAAAAGACCAGCTAAGCATTGAGAGGAGAAGAGCATACAGCAGTCACAACTCACCGGGGCTGGCTCTCGAGGCTCTGATTTCCTCCTTCCTGATCGCTTCAGGGGAAGCTGAACATGGGTCAGGACTTGCCTAGGAGACTCCGGGTGGCACACTGGTTATGAGTGAGGCTGCTATCCTCATGGTCAACAGTTCAAACCCACCAGCAGGTCTGAGGGCAAACAACCGGACTTGCTACTCCCAGCAACCCCGAGAGGGTTGCTCTGAGTCAGCCCTGACCCGGTGGCAGGGAACAGTCACTTGCCTAACAAGCAAGTTGGGCCCCAGACAAGAACAGCAGCAGGCACATGTAACTTCTCCAGGGCTGATTTGGATTTTCTGCCTTTCTCCTGATGGTGTGGAAAATGGAAAACAAACCAACAAACAAAACCAGAACTCACACAATAAAAGCAGCGGCAGCTCAGCCAAGTCTCTGTCTGACAGGTGCTGAGCCGTGCTTCCAAATCACCTTCTTCAGAAGCACCGCTGCTGCGTAAGATCTCTTTAAAGTGTCGAAAAGCAAAGCCATTACTTGGAGTATTATGGTGTACTTGACACAGGTCATGATATTTTTATTTGCTTCATATAAATGTCAAAATTGGGGACTGAATAAGCCAGACCAAAGTAAATGCAATGCATTTGGACTATGGTGTTGGTGAAGAATATTGAAAGTACTCTGGACTGTCAAGAATAATCGGAACTGTCTTAGGAAACTTTTAGCCTGAATGCTTCTTAAAAAGCATGGATAGGAAGACTTCATTTCATGGACTTTGGGCAACTTATCTGGCGAGACCAGTTCCAGGTAAAGGACATTGTGCTTGGTAAAGTGGAGAAAGGACAAAACATCGGAAGGCTCTGGACATCATGGCTGCAACAATGGGCGGAAATGTAATAACAATTGTGGAGAAGGTGCAGGACTGAGTGGTGTTTCATTCTGTTGTACATAGAAGATCAGTATGAGTCGGGAGACATTCAATGACACCTAAAACTAACAGCAACACCTTTGTCTATAGCATAGTCATTGTATTACTTCTGTGACAGTGTTTGTAACATAGACTCAGTATATAAAGCAAAACTCTTGGTTTATTTAGACAATGACATATTCTAAATGACTAAATGTACTAATCTTTTTTAATAAACCTGAGATTCTAGAAAGATACACATGAAGAATTATTGCAGCCAATATCTTTTAAGGGGTTCTTGATGTCTCTCTAGCTCACAAGGGGTCAATAAAGAAAGGAAATAAACCTGAGCTAAACATATATATTTTTATATTAGCCTAAGCTACAGATATAGGGAAAACAGACTAGCTTTGATAAGAGTCACTATCCCATAGTCTACTACTAATTATCACTATTAAGAAGTAGTGAGGGAATAGGTAATTGAGAATGTGTTCTAGAACTTCAGATTTCTATGATCAGGAAGGTAAGACATATGAAGGGTGTTTAACATAATCAACCAAGAATCAGATTCTAGGCTCCACTTGTAGACTTATAAACAAATTTGGTATCTCCCTTTCTGAAATTGTTGAATTGGCTTCTTCTGTATTTTTCCTTGGTTTAACAAAATGTATTGAACAATACCCCAAGTCATAGAGCAAGTTGTCTAAAGCACTCTTAGACCTGGCACTCTGTCCAGGTAGTCCATTGCATCATCTCCAGCTCCTCTAATACGACCACATACATAACTGATTCCCGACACACGTGTTGAAATAATTTAACAGAAAGTAAACATTTTGATCCTAGGAACAAGGGAAAGTATAGCCATTTGTTTCCATATTCACACATCAGACATTGGTTAGCTGCCCCTTTGAACACATATATATTTGGGGGCACATCACTGCCCTCTGGTGATGGGAAAAGGAGGCCCAGCCTTTGCTCCTGTGGAGCCACTGCTGGAATTGAACCTCCACCCCAGTGGGCCGCAGTCTCACACACAACCATGATGCCACTGGGGCTCAGCCTGAGCACATATTATATGGTGGTATATTAGAAAAAAGGCTAGCCTTCTAAGAAAGAAATGATTGGATGAATGTGTCAAAATATATACACATTCAAACATCTATTAATTTCCAAATCCTTCTGTCTCATCTAGACTTCTCCAATTAGCAATAATCCTGAAAAACATGTTGCTTAATCTAGTTAAATGATCTGAGAGCAATAGTACATGCTCTCAGATCTGTTCCAGCAATGAAGGTCTAAGATTTCTTTTTATTGCGTGCTTTTTCATCGTCCGATTAATATCATGGAATTTTTAGGAGCACAGAATGTAAAGCAAACATGCAAGACTTAAAGCTACCACATTAAGATCGAACATTGACAGTTTTATTATACTCATATAGGTAAAAATCCCTTGAAACTTGAATAGGAAGAACCCTAGTAATAGATTTTTCCCAGGAAAATGAACATAGAAGATTTTCACTTTCCAGGCAGCAAATGAAAAAAAAAAAAAAAAGGAGATGATGCAACCCCAAATTTACTGCACCTTCCCTAAAAATGTCCCCTAGGTGAATCTGATTGTTGCTAGTTTAGGGACCACTCTTTGAGAACTATTCCTCTAGAATTTTTCAAATGCCAATGATATTTGAGCATTTAAGTGAATTGAAATGTTTTTAAGCCCCCACCTAATTTACAATTTTTTGGGGGGGCATCGCTGCCCTCTGGTGGTCATGGGAGCTACCTAGCCTTGCTCCCGGAGAGCTGCTGCTGGATTTGAACCATCAAGCCAATGGGCCACAGTGCCGCACTCAACCAGGGCTCAGCCCCTAATTAACAATTTTAAAAGCACATTCACAATATAGAAATATCCAAGGCCCAAAGTAAAGATCTATAGGAAACTGTATGCTCTACAAATTCTTATTGCGAATTTGATCAATTTGGAAATAGCATCCAAATGAATTAAAATAATTATAGAACTTATAAACAGATTGGAAGATAATATCTCTTCTGCCTGATTGCTCATTGAAACATAAATGCTTCCTTTGGACTAACAATGCCAGCGACAAATACATAATGTTCAATTGCTTTCACATAGAAATTGTATTGTAAATAGGAAGGAAAACACCCAACACGCACACATAGTAATTCAGGAAAAGGAAGCATAATCACATTAACATCTTCATAGTAACTGAAAGACACATAGAATGTAGCAGACTGACAGTTAATGGAGCTGCCTGTGTCAGGTTTATTACCAAGGCCCAAGAGACAGTCCTCTCTAGAAATCACTTATTATTTCGGCGGTGAATTATTTATATAGATCAGTTTCATGATTTAAGTGGTCACTTGGAAGGCACTATTTACAAGCCACAAGTTAAAACAAAGTATCAATAATAAATTAAAAGCGCCACCTCAACATCTCATCTATCAAAACCCCAAGCAAATAATCCCAAAGGGATGAACATCTCTTCATGTCAAAAAGGGGCTTTGCCAAGGAACCCTCTGCTCTTCCCACAACCCTGCCAGCCAACAGGCTCTATGTGCATCATTGGCAGCCAGCCAAACCTGGGTCCCTCAAGCACCGCTATGGAAGAGCACCCATGTGCAGCCGAGACGGAGCCAAGGCATTGCCTCTGATCAAGGTTGTGCTCCAAGCACATCTCCTTGGCATTTTCTGAGTAATGACTATTTGTCTATTCTTGGACCACAATTAGTCTTATGCTTCTGTTCAAGCACTTCTGATGAGCAAAACCTATAGAACTGCCTTGAGGAACATCCTTATCCTTTCCAAGTCTGTTTGTCTCCTGCTTCTCAGACCACTACGGGTCTAACACTACCCTCTAATGTGGGACTATTTCCCAACCTATTTCCAGGTCTTGAGAACCTTTTTAATGACACATCACTCAGAGACTTTAAGTACCAGATAAACTTTAAACCCTTCCTTGTCACCACTAAAAGATATCTATGAAGTGAACAAGTATAAAGGGTTTGGCGCGGTATTGGACAAAGTGATTATCCTACATTAGTTTTATTATGAAATTTGCCTGCCTTGGTTTAATGGTTTCAGTTGCTTAGTTGGCACATTTTGTGCCAAGTCAAGACACATAGAATACCATGAGCCATCTTCATGGCTACACTGTATCTGGTCACTAAGGATAGTACTGACTACATGCGTTATGTACTTAGATATGTCATCTTCTATGCATCCATTATGTCATAATCACTATGACCACCAATGGTACAATAATCAGTGCACAAGATAAAGATTTAAGAATAAGATAAATATTAGAAGTATTTGGCCCCTGTTCACTCAGGCAATAGGTGAAGGAATTGAGAAAAATATAGGAAGGACTGACTCTATATATCAGGCAAATAATTACATTGTCAAATTGACTCTCTTTTTGAAACTGTATTTGTAACTAGGGTTTTTTCTAGCCATCATGAAAATTTTCATTTGATTGCTTTTCATATATTTTAAAGTAAGAATGATAAGTGAAAAATAAAAGGGTTATTCAGATCATCTTACCTTGATGGACAAAGTCCAATTGTATTTGGATAGTCTCCTCAGATCATTGCATGGTTTCTTCTCTTCTAGTCTCATCAATGCTTTGATCTAAATCGGTTAAACTGTAATTTTGATCCCCTCCAATCTAGGTGTTTCAGGAAGATTAAAAGCAGCTGGTTGGCAGCTCTACTGAGTAGCTTCTGATGGACTTCAAAGAAATTAATAAATGGTTCCTGTGCTTTTGCTTCTACAATTGAATTATATTTGAATTTTCCTCACTGATCTCTCTTTGTCATCTTTATTCACATCTTCATCTTCAAAACTCTGGTTGAACTAGTTAATAGAGTAAGTCAAAAGTACTGCTAATAGGATTCTATTTCATACATATAAAACATATTTTGACATGTCTCTGTGATCCGTGGAAGACTATAGATATGTTCTCTCAGGAATACTCTTATCTTAATCTCATTAAAGTGACTTCAAAACTAAATACACTTTTTGCACCATGGGTAAAATATTTTGAATTCAGGACTAATATCAAATTATTAACAAAATTCAAATGAGCATCTTCCCAAATCATTGAAGTTTTACAAAAGTATTTGGAAATGCTGCCTCATACAGGACAATTTTTAAATCAATTGTTTCACAAGAAGTCTGGAAGATCTCAAGGATAAGTCACGAGAAGAAAGATCATAAACAATGACAAATGATGACATTGTGGCTAACATTCAGAAGCTCTTGGAAGAGAAATCCCATGATTGGGTATTTTCCATTTTTTTAGTTGTTTTTTTTTTAGGCTTCACTGCCCTCTGGTGGTGGGAGTAGGAGGCCCAGCCTTTGCTCCTGTGGAGCTGGAATTGAACCTCCACCCCAGTGGACCGCAGTCCCGCACACAACCACTATGCCACCGGGGCTCAGTGGGTATTTTCCATTTTAAATGCGCACCCTGGTCTCTGTCAGCTTTCAGCAAGATGGGTACCAGAAGTGTTTCCCAAAGATCCAGTAGTTCACAGAGCTGCTCTTCTCACTACCCTGGTAAGTACTATGGAAGGTGCTGAAGGGAATATTTGTGGAGTAGATCGTGACAGGGCACCAGTCTTGGGTTCAGAGCAAGGTCTATTCAAACCCATGATTTTAGAGGTGATTAGGAGAACTTACCAGTATAAGTTCCAAGGAAAGGAGAGACATATGTTCAGAAAATTATGGCAGCTGTTTTTGTGGGACCCCAAATGGGGTAATCTTGAGAGATATAGTTCAAGGGCACAGGATGATCAGTGGAGCTTTGTAGAAGATTTTTTTTTTTTAATATTGAAAGCTTCCTTAGTGAGAAATAAAGCAGAAAGCTGCTTTAAGAAATTACTTTTCCATCACAAAAATGTGCTTGCACATTCTTCTAGTGCCGCAAGTGCTGTCCTGGAAGAATTTCACCAGAAAACCTAACCCAATTGACCCTCGACCTAGAGCTCTGATCTTGCCACTTAAGACGTCCTTTTGTTCCCCCAAATCAAAGAGCTTTTTTTGTTTTGTTTTGGGCATCACTGCCTCCGGTGGTTGTGGACGCTACCCAGTGCCACTCCTGAGAGCCACTGCTGGATTTGAACCACCAAGCCTGCAGGCTGCAGTCCTGCACTCAACCACTTACGCCACCGGGGCTCAGCCCTCAAAGAGCTTTTAGAAAGAACATGACTTTAGTCTCCCAAGGATGGCAGATCTGCCATATTGATGTAGATGAAATCTAGAGAGCATAAATCTAATTTGGGGGAAACTTAGATGAGTGGTTCTCAACCTGTGGGTTGTGACCTCTTTAGGGGTCAAATGACCCTTTCACAAGGGTCACCAGATTCATTCATAACAGTAGCAAATTTACAGTTATAAACCACAACGGAAATAATTTTATGGTTGGGGAGGACTCCACAACATGAGGAACTATATTGCAGGGTCACGGTATTAGGAAGTTTGAGAACCACTGGGCTAGATGAAGAGAAACCGCCTCTTCAGAAGTGTATTGAACTAAATGGAGGGCATATAGAGAAACAAGAGACTGACATTTACAATTTTTAAGAAAATTTTCTATGATTTTGTACCAATTCATTTCATGTTATCTTTGTATATCTCTTCTTGGGTATGTATTCACAGCTCTAAATTAGCACAGGGAGAGGATCATGACTTGGTCTATCTGATTCCACTTATTTTTCTGTGCCTCCTTTCAAAAATCAATCTAGCATAAGCTGTCTTGTAAGTTTTTGTAATACTAGGATATTTTTAACTTTGGAAATAATCACAAAGCACAAAGTCAGTATCAGCTTCCATACTTTGAAACAGCTTTAGTTTGTTTCTGTTCTTGGGGAGCTGTGATCTGTAATGTTCTCATAGTTTATTCTATGGTCCTTAGTACCACCTCTAAGCAAGTGTTAAGTGTATGAAAGGAATAGCATAGACCATGTATCGTTCTAAACAATACGGAACCACGTGGCTTTTCAAAAATAAAACACATGTATCAAATTAAACAAGCAGATAGAGTCATTATTCTTTCCTAGTTTAAACTAAGTTGTTTTTGCTAAATCCTACCAGATATTCTTCTGAATATGATTATGATTATTGCCAAGAAGCGTCTGACTTTATTGATCAGCTCTGATAAATTGGATGAGGCACAAATGAAGGTGATAGATAGATACTTCTCTTGGTCACACCTTTTTCCATTTAGCAAATCAATGTGAGTATTAAATCTCACCATATTTTAAACCCTAGAGTACTTTCTATAATTACTTTTTCAACTAATTTAACTTCAATACAACTGAACGGTTCTATTTCTAATATGCTATATCTTTGGATAAATGCTTTTAGTTATCTAAGCACATTTTTATGGTACATAGATATTATGGGAATAAAAATAATTGAGCCTAATCTAAGCCAACGTCATTTATTTCCATTTTACATACATTAGGTATGGTTTTAGTTTTGTTGAATTGTCCTTTCTTTGCAGTTAATGTGCCTGATTTTCCTTTACTTTGAAAACTAAGGGGGTATAACACTGCAGCTGGTCAAGGTTCAGTCATTTTCATTCATTCAGCACATTGATTTTGTAAAAAATGTTTCTTTAAGGATGGAGATGAATATTTTATGTTATATATCAAGTATTTGGAATTCTTTCCCATTCTGCATATATTTCTTAGAAGCACAATTCTAATTAAGAACTGACACGTTTATGTTTTTACTTAAAAAGGTAATGAAGTGTCAAAACACACAAACACAGACATACCATCAAAGTATAATCTAAATAAAGTCATTTTACTGTCCTAGCTCTTAATTTCATAAACTGGTCTTTTGAAACTGTGGACTATGAATGGCTAAAATTTCAGTTCCTCATTTAAACCAACTACCCCCACATGTGCTTCAGAACACCATCTATTGTGAGCCCTTGAGATTGCAGAGTGTGGCTATGTTACTTAAAAAGGTGAGATGTGGGCTTAGCCCGGGTGGCGTAAGTGGTTGAGTGCAGGACTGCGGCCCACAGGCTTGACAGTTCAAATCCAGTGGCTGCTCTCAGGAACAGCACTGAGTAGCGTCCACGACCACCAGAGGCAATGATGCAAAAAACAACAACAACAACAACAAAAGGTGACATGTGAAGAGACACAACTGAGAAAAAGTGACTGTGAGTTCCTAAGATCACAAGAATTAACTTAGAAAATGGTGGATTAAAAAATGTGATATCTGGGAGCTTAAAAAAAATTAAAAACATGATCTGTAGGGAAACCAGGCCTCAAATATCTAATATTTTAGAGCGCATAGAAGTAATTTTAAAGGGGATGGTTTTACTTTCTATCCCTCTAACTTGGATGGAGCCATCCCAGTTTCCCTGCGCTTCACAGATAGTACATGTTTTTATGAATGGAAGGTTTGTAGGAGCCGTGCATCAAGCGAAGTCTATCAGCACCATGTTTTCCCCACAGCGTTGTGCTCATTCCATGCCTGTCACATGTTGATAATTTTCATAATAATTCCAAATATGTCCGAATGATAGCAAACAGTTCACAGACTCAATGTAGTGTAAACATAGCTTCCATAAGGACTGGAGAATCAAAAGTTTCATGTGACCTGCTTCATGGCCATATTAACTTTAGTGCAATAGTCTGTGACTGAACCACAAGATCTCCGGGTTACACCTGCATAGAAAATAGCAAGGTTTCGAGTAGCTTCTCTGCCCCTTTGTGCTCTTCTTAGCACCTCAAATTCCTCTGAGGCCTTTATTCAGCCCTGGGTGGAAGGAACAAGACAGAACAGCAAGCAAGCAACTTGTCTGCTTTGCTTCTTCTGACTAAGAGGTATCTGTAAGCCCAGAAAATGATATCCTATTTTTAAACATTCTCATTCGAAGCACATATAATTTGACTGCTAGGTGATATAAGAGAGAAATTCTCATTTCCAGAGGTCTGTAATTAAGAAAGCTTTTGACCACCATGCCACCACCATAGATACAATTATAACTGTAACCCTTTCTACACAGAGTTGGCAAAGTCTCTTCTGAGGGAACCCAGTTTCTGAATCATGAAGGCTTTGTGTAAATGACACTGTTTGTCATGCTACTGTTAAAAGGACAAAGATGTCTAAAAACACTTTCGAGAGCAAGGCGGAGGTGGGGAGGAAAGAAAACAAACCATGAACTAGCAAGCCTTGAGTTCTACACGTAAGACTACAGGGCATCAACTTCATGTTCTATTTTTAAAAAATTACCCGTTAGGGTGTTGGTATATTAAGTGAAGCATACAATTTGCAGAAGCTACAGAGGCTGTCATTTCTGTGATCTAGGCTTGTATTACTTTCTAAATGATCATAATATACACACTAGTATATTTTATCTTTTTTAAACTGTGACTTTCAATTTCAGGGGGGATATGAATGTGAACTTCCTTTAAGTGAATTTCAGCCTCATGACCTGTCTGATCATAACCTTTTGCAAAGGTACGTTCAGACACAATGCTTAAAGCTGCTAACACCTACTCTGAATCAGGGCCAACTTGTTAACTATCATAGAAGAATGAATAAAATGAAATGAAAAATGTACTAGCTGTCTCTGTATGATCCTGACTATCTAAGAGACAAATAGCTCCACATGTTATATTCGATGGCTACCCTGTATATTTAAGAAATGAATAAAAACTGAAAACGCAAATAGAATCATGTACACCTATAGTCTGGAAAGTTGGCTATAGGATTAGCACTTGGCAGTAAAATGCTGGGGCTAAAAGTATTAAAGTCTTCGTCATCATTTCCAAGTTGTCCCTTGGGGGCAAAACAAACAAAAGGTGTCCGTGAACATTGTCTGAGACCACTTCTATCCTTTAAAACTTGCCTCTAGGTTACACGATGCCCTCTAGTGGTTTCTGACGCCTGGAGACTCAGAACTGAGAAAAGCCCTGCTGAGTCCTGTGCCATCTGCACAATGGTTGCAGCCACAGTGCCACTCCCTCTTCTCCAAGGCCTTCCTCCTTGCCACTTCCCCTCTCCTTTACCAAGCAAAATATCCTTCTCCAGGGACTTGTCGCTCCTTGTAAATCCTTACAAACTGGATCCCCCCCAAACGTGTCAATTGTTTACAAAGGCTACAGAGGAAAGTGTTATCTCAATGTGTTGCTTTATTAGTAGGTTTAGAAACTAGTTCAGCATTTGTATCTATTTTGCTTCACCTGTGAAGTTTCTATTCCTATCCTCTGACCACCATTTTTTCAGGTATTGTTCATTTTTCCCATTCACTTGCAAGAACTGTATAATCAAACTAAACCAGTGTACCATCATATGCTTTAGAAACATCTCTCTCTGTTTGTTTGTTTGTTTTGGATCGATTGAAGATGTTTTCTACTCTGTGACTGCTAGTTGTCAGTGCAATTCTGACTCGGGATGAGCTGCCCCAGTGGGTTCTTGAGGCAGTGGGCTTTCAGAACCAGGCTTGACTTCTGCGGCTCCCTGCATGGCTTCCAATGGCTTGAGCCAGGAGTCCCACTGCCATTTGGGCCCCCGAGGTCTTTCCACTCTATAGATACATTTAATTTGTGTCTATAAAATGTACACATAATTTCCCATGCGAGCCTCTGGAGTTCCTGGTGCTTATTAAGGTCATCTTACTACGAAGCAGTTTTTTTTTTTTAAAAAAAACCTTTTGCTGCCCTTCTCTCCACCTCTCCCCTTTCTTTCTTTCTTTTAATGTATAAATATTTTGTCCATCTGGGCCAGGGCTAGCCTGTGTCAGCACTATGACCTTCTGTGGTGGTGGGCAGAGGAATGATTCATGGCAGGGGTCTGCCAAAGCAAACACTTACACTTTATCCTGGCTTGTAGGGTTCAGTATAGACATTACTAATTGCCAGGTCAGTAGGCACTAATTTTTTTTTTCCAGAAAGCGGCACTTGGCTAAATAAGTGTGGGAACCTGTGATCTAGGACTGCATTTGATGCAAGGAGTGAAGTAAGACTATAGCTTTATCTCTCTCCAGGAATGATTGGACACTTGTCCCAAGACCATTGTCTATTCCAATAGATAAAAAATGCCACCTTCATTACATATGAAATCCCTATACTTCTATTCATGAGCTTTTATTATGCTCTACTAGTTTTCCCTTGTATCAATATCATACGACTTTAATGACTACCTAGGCGTAATGTATCTCAGAAGCTGTCAGCTGGCCTCCTTCCTTTGTCCAAAGCAGTAGTCAGTAAGTACGATGAAGAGTCACTGTGGAAGGACAGGAGAGAAATCTAGTTAAGTTCCATCAATTTACAGGTGAAGGAACTGCAAAGTTGAGAGGCCAAACCTTGGGCAACATGATAGAGCAGTTCATGAAAGGGCAAAAACTAGAACAAGGATGTTATTTTAGCTATGTCATGGAATTCATTCCAAATACATTTTGAAGAATTTAATACCCCTCAAACTATTCCTGGTCTAAGTTTCTCTGTAAAACTCAGTCTCTCTCTCTCTCTCTCTCTCTCTCTCTCTCTCTTTCTCTGTCTCCCCCCCCCCCCCCCACTCTATGCCCTTGAACATTTGTGTCTCTCTACAAGGGTGAGATTTTCATTATCATGCTTACCTATAAATACCTATACCCCTGAAAAATAGTAGAAGGTAAACCAAACCTGTCTGCCAATATTCTTTGCTATGGCCTATTTATTTTCCTCATTAGAATCCTGAGTGGGATTGTTCTAATGTGAAAACAATTCCCAAAGCAATGCACAATTGAACAGTAAAGCTTCTACTGACTAACTAGGCAGTTGTCTGCCAGAGGCGGGCATCAGCATGTTAATGAAGTCTGTGGTAGGCATGAAACATAAGACATTGTAAGCTCTACTGAGCAGATGAATATAATACATATCTAACTTCTATCAGACCCGAAATATCTGAAACAGTGAAGAGAATGTGTGCTGGCATCTCGGGTGGCATTTCAGAGACAGAAACTTGGTACTTCTCCCAATGAGAAAGGAAGACAAAATTAAGGAAATTTTAGAAATGTAAAATCCCCAAGAAAACTGTTTAAAAATGGGTCAGCATCTCCAGGTCTTTCTCGGAGAAGTAACAGTAGATTTGGAAACTGAAGAATATTAGATCGTGGTAAGTCATGGCCTGTGGTGTTTCCTGTCAAGGAACTTGGCTGCTGTGCATGGATGAGGAAGAGGAATGACTCACCTGAAGGGATACTCCCACCCAAACATGATTGAAAAAAAAAATCCACATGCATTTCATTGACATTACTCTCAGATAATTAAATCCAGGTACTTTGTAGTAGGTTAGAGAACTACTTTTGACACAAATGGTTCGGTCACAGTTTTAGTTGTAAGATAGTTTGTGAAATTGTTACTGTGAATTATTTCTTTTTAGAGACCCACTTCTCATGGTGAAACTAACACCATAAGTAGCATGGCTCTTTCACATCAGCTGCTTTGCTCAGAGAATATCTCATTACCATACACAATGACACTCAATAAAATGGTCCCATTTGGGGGGTGACAATCATCTGTTCATTGTCCCAGTCTCTCTCTGAATTACTAAAGCCGTAATCAAGCTCATTGCCTCTGAGTCCATTCTTATTCACAGTGGCCTTGCTATACAGGATTTCTTAGCCAACCATCTTTACAGGGAGCACATCGCCTCCTCTCTCCGCCTTGGAGGGCTGGTGGAGTCTGAACTGTCAACCATGTAACCATCCAAATCTTAATTGAAAAAGACAACAGACTTTCTTTCATATTAATTAGCAACCCAAATGTCAAGAAAATGCTATTTTTTCAATCACTTTTACCCATATATTTAATGGGTTCACTAGTGCTCCCTGCAGTTTAAAAATGTACAGATTTATGAATAGCAATGAAATATTTTCACAAAAGTTACTGGAATGTATGTAAATTATATAAAACATATAATCCAAAGGGTGAAGACTAAAAGATGACTCATAGTTAGGTAATAAGCTAAATTCTATGTTTCTAAATTCAATTTAACTCATATATTGGGAAACTCATACTCTAAATACATTAATATATACAATTTCCTCAAGCCTAAATTAGAAAGCAAAACAAATAAATATGCCAAATATTATTAAGTATGTCCTTTTTCCTTTGCTTCATCAACTTGAAAGACAGAAGTGGCTCTCTGCTTCGGAGAGATTAGCCAATGAAACCATGATGACTAACAGCAAACATTGCCAGATATAATGGCAGAAGATGAAGTCCTCAAATGGGAAGACACTCATATTGATGACTAAAGGAGAGATGCCACCTCAAACCAGGGTCAACTGTTATGACTTGGATGGATTAAGGCTTTCAGGACTTAAATTTGCTGATGAGTCATCACACAACATGAGAAGAAACAGATACAGGCATTTACTAGTTCTTAGATTCTGAAATGTAAGAAGTATGACTCTAGGCAAATGTGAAGTCATTAAAATTATATGTAACACATAAAGATGATTATCCCAGGTATTAACTGGGAGCTAAAATTAACTGGTGTTGGGCATTTTGAACTAGAAAATCATATGGTTTATTATGATGGAAATTACAGAGTTAAGAGGAAAGATGTCAGATTTATTGTCATAAAAAGAAAAAAAAATACACTTCTAGTCCGGGTAGACTAGAGGAACAAATTGAAGGACACACATATGGATATAGGGAAAAGGTTTATATATAAGAGAAATAGGACATTAAGAAAGCCTCCCAGCTGAGCCCCGGTGGCATAGTGGTTGTGCGTGGGACTGCGGCCCACTGGGACAGAGGTTCAATTCCAGCAGTGGGGCTGAGTCTCCTACTCCCACCACGGGAGAGCAGTGATGCAAAAAAAAAAAAAAAAAAAGAAAGAAAGAAAGCATCCCAATCCAGTCCAGTTCAAAGTCATACGTCCGATATTAACCCATAAGCCCCAAATCAGTCGATAAAGTCTCCTTCTGACTCACGAAGTCACAGGTCAGTGGGTGCAGAGTCCCAGCACTGACAGAAGTCCCCCCATGGCTCCTTACTTCCAGGGTGCAAGGTCCATCAACAGCATCCAGTGGTAGCAGAAACAACTCATCCCTGGCAGGGGTCTCCATGTGGCTGCCCCAGCTTCAGAGGTCTGGGTCTATCAAAGCAAAGCTGTGTGGACTCTCCACCGGCTCCTCCAGCTTCTCAAACGCTGCCATCTTATCTTTTCTGAGAATAATTTTCTCCGAGACTAACTCCCAATCACTGGGGGAGATAGCGTCTCATCTTCACGAGGGAAATATCGCGAGATTTCCCAGAAGTCTCAGGAGAAAGCCATGCCCACATAGAGGGCTCATTGGCTACTCAATGGCTCCAGATTAACAGGCTGTACTCCACCCCTGCATTTCAATCATAAAATTAACATAAGCACATGACTACCACAAAGATCTATGTTAAAGAACAAGACTGTCTGTGATAGATAATATTTATAAAAGGAAGTCTAATTAATACCACTATTATTCACATTTACATGCCAATCACTAAAGCTACTAATGAAGACATTGAAGAGTTGTAGCAAATTCTCAGTTTGGAGTTGATCAAACATGCAATTCTGATGCATCTATGATTATTGTGGTTGGAATGTGGAAGCTGGAAACAAGAGAAATGAATAACAGGGGGAGAGTAAGGTCTTGGTGAAGCTTGCCTAATCTCAGCACCAACAGTGGGCCTTCATTTAATAAAATAAAATAAAACTTTAAAAAACAATGATAGATTGTCTTATAAGGTGGCTCACTGATATTATAGTACTTTAGAAAAATCCAAGTACATTTAAGTATACTTAAAAGAGTTATAGATTATATCTAGCATGTATATATCATTATGCTCATTAAAAAAGACAAATTAATTGCTCTTGATATGAGTCTGACTTCTCTTGAACCCATTTGCTGGAGAACTGCCCCACAGGGTTTCCAAAACTGTCAATCATTTAGAAAACTGATTGCCACATC